>CM022181.2:7817232-7834182 GCA_011420285.2 Erysimum cheiranthoides | reverse complement strand
CTGGAATGGCATAGTCTGCTAGGTATCTCTTGACTCTCTGTCCATTCACTGTGAATTCATTGCCATCCTTGCCAATTAGAGTGATGGCTCCATAGGGTAGAACCTCTCTGATACTGAACGGTCCGGACCACCTTGATTTGAGCTTTCCTGGGAACAGCTTGAGCCTTGAGTTGAAAGAAGCACCTGGTCTCCTACCTTAAAGTCTTTTGGCAGGATCCTTTTGTCATGGAATACCTTAGTCCTTTCCTTGTAAACTCTTGAACTCTCATAAGCATCAAGCCTTATCTCTTCTAATTCATGCAAGTCCATTGTCCTCTTTCTTGAGCTGTCTTGATGTCTAAATTCAGGAGCTTTGTTGCCCAGATTGCTTTGTACTCAATCTCCACTGGCAAATGGCAAGCTTTTCCATATAGTAGCTGAAATGGAGTTCGCCCTATTGGTGTTTAAATGCAGTCCTGTATGCCCAAAGAGTGTCATCGAGCTTGACAGCCCAATCTCTTCTAGAGATACCAACAACTTTTGCAAGAATTTCCTTGATCTGTTTGTTTGAGACCTCCACTTGGCCACTAGTCTGAGGGTGATAAGGTGTGGCCACCTTATGTTTGACTCCATGCTTTCTCAGAAGGTTCTCAAATAACTTGTTGATGAAGTGTGAGCCTCCATCACTGATCACTACCCTTGGCACACCAAACCTGGGAAATATGGTGCTTTTAAACAACTTAATAACAGCTCGAGCATCATTTGTTGGGCAAGCCACAGCCTCAACCCATTTAGATACATAATCCACTGCAACCAGGATGTATCGATTCCCATAAGAGGGTGGGTTGAATGGTCCCATAAAGTCGATTCCCCAAACATCAAACACTTCAACTTCTAAGATTGGGTTCTGAGGCATCTCATTTCTTCTCGAGATATTGCCCATTCTTTGGCAGGCATCACACTTAGTGATGAAGCTTCGTGCATCCTTAAACAGGCTAGGCCACCATAGACCTGCGTGCAGAACTTTCTGGGCTGTCTTGAATGTGGCGAAATGCCCCCATATGATGATCCATGACAGTGCTCGAGCACTCCCTACACCTCTCCTTCTGCTATGCACCTTCTAAACATACCATCAGAACCTCTCTTGTATAAGTAAGGTTCATCACAAAAATAGTGGTTAATGTCCCTGAAGAATTTCTTCTTGCTGTAACTATCTAGACCATCAGGCTCTTCTCCACAGCTTAAGTAATTAGCAAAATCTGCATACCAGGGAAGCTTCTCCTCTAACGCCAACGCTTCAACTAGCTTCAATCCTGAGGGAATACTCTCTATGAAAGTGTGAACTGCCATCAGCTGCTCTTCGGGCATCGATTCATCAATAGGGATTTCATCTTCTATCCGCATTCTGGATAGGTGATCTGCCACCCCATTCTCAATCCCTTTCTTGTCTTTAATCTCCAAATCAAACTCCTGAAGCAATAGAATCCATCTCAGCAGTCTTGGTTTTGCATCCTTCTTTGCTAAAAGGTGTCGCAAGGCTGCATGATCAGTGTGGACCACCACTTTAGAACCAACCAAATAGGATCTAAACTTCTCAAATGCGAATACTATGGCGAGGAGTTCCTTCTCCGTCGTGGCATATTTCACCTGTGCTTCATCGAGGGTTTTACTCGCATAGTATATCACATGAAGCTTCTTATCCTTTCTCTGACCAAGAACTGCTCCCACTGCGTAGTCACTCGCATCACACATTATCTCAAACGGTAGATCCCAATCTGGTGCATGCACAATAGGAGCACTAACCAGCTCTCGTTTGATCTCTTCAAATGCTCTGAGACAGTCTTCATCAAACTCGAACGCGACCTCTTTACACAAAAGCCTTGTAAGAGGTCTTGCAATCTTTGAGAAGTCTTTGATGAACCTTCTGTAGAATCCAGCATGGCCCAGGAAGCTTCTGATGTCCTTCACATTAGATGGAGGTTTTAGTTGCATCATTACATCGACCTTGGCTTTATCAACCTCTATGCCTTCCTCAGAAATCTTATGCCCTAGCACAATCCCTTCTCTGACCATGAAATGACATTTTTCCCAATTCAGCACCAAGTTCGTCTCCTCGCACCTAGTGAGTACCCTGCACAAATTAGAGAGACAAGATGCAAACGAGTCTCCATAGACGGAGAAATCGTCCATGAAGACTTCGACTACATCCTCTATTAGATCTGAGAAGATCGACATCATGCACCTCTGAAATGTTGCAGGTGCGTTACATAGTCCAAATGGCATCCTTCGATATGCGAAGGTACCATAGGGACATGTAAATGTCGTCTTCTCCTGGTCATTGGGATGAATAGGTATTTGAAAAAATCCAGAATATCCATCAAGGAAACAGTAATAAGAATGATTAGCAAGTCTCTCCAGCATCTGATCGATAAAAGGCAATGGAAAATGGTCTTTCCTAGATGCAGCATTCAATTTTCTGTAATCTATGCACATCCTGTGGCCAGTGATTGTCCTAGTTGGGATTAATTCATCATTGTCGTTTTTCACTACAGTTATACCTCCCTTCTTAGGAACACAATGCACAGGTGAAACCCAATTACTATCAGAGATGGGGTAAATGATTCCAGCATCTAGCAACTTAAGAATCTCTTTCTTAACTACCTCTTTCAAATTCGGATTCAGTCTTCTCTGAGGTTCAATGCTAGAGTATGATTCTTGTTCAAGATGGATCCTATGCATGCATAGGCTAGGTGAGATCCCCTTTATGTCATCTAGTGAATAACCAATGGCTTTCCTAAACCTTTTTAACTCTCCTAAAAGGGTAGAGACCTCTAATTCACTAAGATTCTCATTGATTATCACAGGGTAAGTAGAATTTGTTCCCAGAAATGCGTACCTTAGTCCTTTTGGAAGTGGTTTGAGCTCGACTTTTGGAGCTCTCAGTTCCGACCAACCATCTGACGCAGAGGTACCTGGATCGACCAGTTTGGTCGATCGTGGTGCTCGATCTTGCGCTTCAGTCCCACTTTTTGTGCAATCACTTTCCATTGCTTTAACATCTACTGTCGACTGAATCAAGTTCTCAAAGTCCACTGGTCCCTCTTCTTCCTTGTGAGAGTCCAAAATCCTCTGATAAACCTCAGTCTCTGGGTGCAAATATCCTTCCTCGCTGTTCTTTGTTAGAGCACTTTGGAGATGGTCCTGTTCGTTGAGTTCTTCTAGAAGTTCGTCTGCCAATTCATCCATTCTCTCTATCCAAAACAGCTGGCCTTCTATGGTGGGTTTCTTCATGACATTATTAATGTTAAAACTCATCTTGAGATCTTTGCCAAGATTCAACTCTATCTGACCTTTCTTGCAGTCTATGATTGCTCCAGCTGTTGCTAAAAATGGTCTTCCCAAAAGCAGGGGGTCTCTGGGTCCTTCATCCATCTCAAGCACAACAAAATCAGTGGGGATCTCCACATTTCCCACTTTAACTGGCATGTGCTCCAAAACTCCATTAGCATATCTTACTGACCTATCAGCCAAGATCATGGCGAGATTGCAAGGTCCAAACTTAGTGAATCCTAACTTTTTAGCTAAAGACAGTGGCATCAGGCTAGTTGAGGCTCCCAGATCACACAAACAGTTGTCAAAAGCAAACTGGCCTAGCGAGCATGGTAAAGTGAAGGCTCCTGGGTCCCTTAGCTTTTCTATTATGTCCTTTCTCTGTATAAACGCGCTGAACTCATGAGTTAGCATCATCATGCCCTGAGTTTCCCTGATCCTGTCATTAACCAGATCCTTCAAAAACTTGTGAGGATGGTGAAACTCGTTTGGTTGGTGGTGGATTGCTTTACCAGGAAGTTTGCCTTGAACCTTTTCAGAAGAGGATGAAGCAGTAGTGCTCTCTAGGTACTTGACTTTAGAGGTCAGTGCCTCAACTTTGAGATTCAAATCTTGGAAATTATTATGTACGTCAGAAAACTGCCTAGCCATATCTTTAGCACCAGCGGCCTGTCCTTGAAGGATTTGCTGGAACATACTTGCAAAATCTGGTGGTGGTGCCTGAGATGGAAAACTCATGGGTGCAGTCGGCTGCTGCTGAGGAACGAAAGGCTTATTTGGCTGGTACGGTTGTTGATTTTGGTTAGGCCTGTAATTGTTGTAACCACGAGTGTAACCCGCTTGGTTCTGCATGTAGCACACTTCGGCAGACTGATCGATCTCCCCATCTTGGACCTGCTCAGCTTCACAAACAAAGTTGAGTTGCTTGTGCTGTGCTAACAACAACTTATCCAACTTGTCATTGAGAGCTCTCATCTCCTTCCTGTGTTTATCATCAGAATTGGTGGTGCTTCTCACAGTTCTATCAGAATCCTCACTGTAGTTTCCATCAGATTGTGCCAAGTTCTCCACAAGCTCCCAGCCATCTTCTACATCCTTATTCAGAAAGTTGCCGTTACTAGCAGTATCCAACATTAGTCGGAACTGAGGCAATGCTCCTCGATAAAGTGTACTGAGAAGAGAGTCATTGGAGAAACCATGGTGTGGGCACTTGCTGGTGTAGCTCTTGAATCTTTCCCAGGCCTCACAGAAGGTCTCACCAGTCTTCTGAGTGAAGCTGGATATCTCATTTTGAAGCTTAGCTGTTCGAGAATTGGAGAAAAACTTAGCAAGAAACACTTTCTTGCAATTGTCCCAAGAAGTAACAGAGCCTGGAGGTAGGGCTTTTTCCCACTGTCGTGCCTTATCACCAAGAAAGAATGGGAATAGTCGCAGCTTGAGAGCGTCATCACTTACGCCATTGATCTTTGTTAGGCCACAGAGCCGATCAAAGTCATCGAGATGATCAAGAGGGTCCTCCATAGGCAAACCATGGAACCGGTTGTTCTGAATCATGTTGATCATACTGCTCTTGATCTCAAAATTGTTGTTTGGGATTGCAGGTGGCACAATTCCCTGACGGTGGGCGTGAGTGTTAGGTGCATCACCAGCACCAATGAGACGAGGCTGCCTTGGTGGATTGCCATTAGCACCTGGTGGAGGTTGATCGAATTGGTTTTCCATATCAATGCAGGTGTTGAGCTGGATCGATGTACTAGATCGATGTGTTTGATCGATCCTGGCCGAAGTACCTGGAATGGACAGAAACAGCAATCAAACAAGTCAGCAAGCGAAATAAAGTAAATAAGAACTTGATCTCAAGTAATCTGAAATCCTGAATGCAACAAAATCACCCAAATGGCAACGGCGCCAAATTGAAACAAGCGTTTTTATGCGGAAGACACAAGAGGCAACAAGGAGTGTTTCAATTCCCTGAGCACTTAAACTGACGTTGCAGCACAGAGGGTGTCAATCCATAATGAGTGAGCTATTGACCAATCAGGATGCAATCATTTCACTTAATTCAAGCCAAGCAGTAACAGTTTGGTATCTAGCAACCTAAATGAGCAAATGAGAAAACAGGAATAAGAACTAATAGAGAACTAGCAGAAACTAAAGCAAAGCAATCGATCTTAGCAAATACAATCAGATAAAGAGATAGAGCTCCTGAAAATGGGAATAATGGGTCAGTGAATCCTCCTAAATCAATAAGGTGTCTAACAAAAACTCATACAGAGCTAATCCCTAGACAATAGGTTCAACAACAGATCAATCCACTCTCGTGACAGAGATCCTCAAGCAGAACTACCTCCAAACCTAGATCTCTCTAGAGAAGCATAGCAAAGCAGGCATTATGATTCAACCTATTAAAGCCAATAAACACTCTAAGCAACCAATCTCTTGGGTTACACATGTAAATCTCTCGAAAAAGTTGGTTCAAGCATTTCATCAAACACCTCTCGGGCAGGAAATACCTAGGGTCTAATTTCAATTGATCAGAGAGAAATTAGCATTAAGAACACTCACCCAGAAGGGATCTAAACAGATCTAAGCTTAAACACCCTAGAAGATCAAGGATTCATCACTTTCCTAACCCATCCTCAAGAACCCTAAGCAGACTACTCACAGATCATCAAAAAATGCAAAAACCCAGAAAATAAAATAAATTGCATAATCATAAAGCTAAAGATCAGATTAAGAGAACTGTGAATGTAGAAAATGCAAAATCAAAATGGATTAAGAGAGATCTGGATTACAAAGTGTCTGGTTTTGAGAGTTCTAGAGAGAAAAGAGAGAGAGAGATTAGGGATAAGAGAAAAGTTTAAGGATAAGATAATATCTAGATAATTGTCTCAGCACAACAGCTGTATTTATACTACTTTAGGCAAAGTCAAAACCCTAATTTCACTAAAAGACAAAAGTCAAAGGCGGTTAGGCACGAGATCGACCAAGTGATCGACCAAACTGGTCGATCGTGTGCCACTCTTCAAAGCTTGGCCCTTTTTCGCTTGGGATCGATCAACTGCTCGATGGTGGTGCTCGATCGTGTGCCATTTCCTCACCAAACAGCTACTTTTTGCACCTAAACAACTCCATATGCAAGAATGCATGCAATGCTAATGCGATAACTCACTAATCATGCAAAACAACTATAAATAGCTAAGAATGGTGTGATTAGAGGATGAAACAGTGCTAAAATGATGAGAAATGAATGCTTAAAACATGTAAAATATAGACATATCATTCGCGAGAACTGGCCGATAGAAGATTTTGGAAAACCTATCATTATTCAGCAAGACAATCCAAGAACGCATGTTGATCCAAACGATGAAGAATTTAAAGAAGCAGCTTTACGACATGGGTTTAATATTCAGATGATGTGTCAGCCACCAAATTCACCAGATTTGAATATTTTAGACCTTGGATTTTTCCGCGCCATTCAAACGCTGCAACATAAAGTTTGTCCCAAGAAGGTAGAAAACCTTGTTACTGCGGTAGAGAAGACATATGATGAGTACTCTCAAAAACAATCCAACCAGATTTTTTTTGACTATACAATCATGTATGCAGGAGATTATGAAAGTAGGAAGTTTAAACAGATACAAAATTCCACATATTAAGAAAAGCATTTTGGAAAGAGAAGGACGTCTACCTACCCAAATGGCTTGTGATTCCGTTTTAGTACAAGAAGTACTTAATTTGTTAGCATGTTAAAGATTTTAAAAACTTTAGTTACGTTCATTTTCATTAAAATTTTATATTTTTTCCTTTAAAACTGTTGTTTTGAAATTCTTGTCGTCTCTTTACTGAGTTACGAAGAAAACCAAGAAAGATGGTTTTTTTGGTTGAGAAAGAGTCTGACTTTATACAAGGCTTGGGCTGTTCAATTGCTTGTTGTCAAGTTTTATTCCCAGTTACAATTTTGTTTTTGACGTTCATAACAAAAAAAACATCAATGGCTACAAGAGATTTAATCAAACAAGAAAACGTACATAGAAAATAAAGGAAAAGATATAAACCAACTCACAAATTAAGAAAAGAAAAAAACTAAAATAACTTAGGCAAATAAATCTTCAACATACTCAATACTCCTTTGTCAATTTCTTTATTTGGATGCAACTCTCCTTCATCATGTTCTTCATCGGCCGGCTTATTTAAATCCAGTTTCTGAGTACTATATGATTTGATCTTGTAAACATCCCTTGAGTACTCGCCCTTGTCTTCTTCTTTATTTTTTTTGGTGCCTTCTTCTTGCTTCATTTTGAATAAAAAAAGAATTAAGAATAAACAAAAAGTGTTCGTAGTAATTTTGAGTATATTGCTTTTGATTGTTCAACTTCTCTTTAAATAAAAATGCTTTAAATGAGTGGTAAAAAAATGGGAAATTTGGCAAATTGACCCACATTCAACCACACTTTGTCCCTTTAATCTTTTTTTAGATTCAATTGGGGGATTAATCTTTTGTCCCTAATGATGATCCTAATCTACCCTCATCTTTGTAAAACATTCTTTTTTTTTTTTTGAAAAATATAATAAAATCTTATTATTAACTTTATTAAAAAAATGAAAAACAAAAGCTAATCACTTAAACCGATATCGTTCTTCTTCTCTTCATTCTTCTTCATTCTTCGTCTTCTCCATTAAAACAAAACACTCAAAGCTCTGTATCTCTCTCGTTTCTTCAGTGATTTTGTTGATTCTTGGCTCTAATCCACTCGGTTTTTGAAGCTCTGCTCGATTCTAGTGGCAATTCCATCGATCTGCAAAGGTAAGTTGCTCTAAACCCCAATTTTCAGTCCGATTTTGGTGAGTTAGGGTTTGCTAGAATTGAATTTTCACTTGTTTGAAAGGATTAGAAGTTGCTTTTAGCCTTGGGTTTGCGTTTTCTAACATAATGGACACTAAGTTTGTGTGTAATTGATGAATTTCACTTCTAGCTTATATTTCTAACTGATTTCTGAAAACACACAAAATCCAACTTTGTTGCCCAATCTTTCATGTTCTGAGTGAAAACCCATGTCGTATATATACGATTTTCGATGAACCTATGTGAATCTTATTTGTTGTTATGTGATAATGATGATGATGATTGTAGTACTTGTGTAGAATTGTAATTAGTTGTTTGATTTGTGAATACGCCAAACTATTTGTTTGTAAGAGAGGAGACAAAGTTGTAGCTCAAGAACTAGATAATGTCAATTGTTCAAGGTTCTGTCCTTTTTAATTCCTAGCCACTAAACTCCTTTTTGTCTGCTTCTCTGGTTCATTGTCTTGTCATTACTCCCTCAAGCGATTAGTATGTTATGCCACTTGAACAGCTCATTGGTATTCTGTACAAAATAATTCGGAGATCAACTTCCTCATTATTTTCGGGCGTTTTTGTATGAAACACGTTTTTTTAAGTCATCTCACAATGTTGGGAATCCTGTGCGTTTTTGTTGGTAAAATTGAAAAGAAAAACATCAATTTGTTAGTAGTTGCTGGAATTCTTTTGAATTGATGTTTTCTTCCAAGGTGTGAACGCTATTTTGTTGCTTACACATTGGAATAAGCTGAAGTTATAATTTGGTCTTGAAAAAAATTAGGAAAGCGTATAACTTGGTCTTGAAGTTATAATCTCTTGTATAAATATAGGTAAGGATAGAATGGGAATTAAATAGCTAATTTATGCATACAAAAGTCAGAAAATCTTTTTTTTACAAACAATTTTTTTTTCTAAATCCTATAATAAAGAACAGAGGGAGTATGACGTAATTCAAAACTATTGTATACTAATTTATTATATCAAACTATGTAATATAGACATGAACAAAAGAGGAATTAAAATATTACCCAAGATCTTTAAGTTGGAGATTACGCAACTTTGTTGGACCTTCAGCAGTAGTGATATTCTTAACATCATTCATCCCAATAATCTCACCAATAATGTATGCCTATTTCACAAATCACATAGAGAAAGAACTTAATCTTGTATGAAAGAAACAATTGTAGACAATAAGGAAAAATTATAGTAGTGGAGATATCATACCAATGAATATCGTATCATCATTGCTCCTTGTTAATATCTCAGGAAAAGGGCAGGAGTTGAAAACATTTCAAGATTAGGAATCTGCTCACATGGTTTAACACATGTGTAGAATATGAAATTGATCTTCAAAGGATGGTCACAACTTCGAAAATTTCCAAGATTTGGGCATAATTCAAAGTTCATAACAACATAACAATCCCGTTCTTTCAAGTTCTTCTGAAATTTTGAGAGTAAATTTCCTTTTACAGAAGCTTGTATCCTACTTCCCTGTTTCAAATTCAAACATAAAGCGTGTTAATGAAAAGGTTTGGGAAGGAGATAGGCCTTGCAAAGGTTTGAATCTGTGTGTAGGTTGAAAATAGTAGTGAGCAACCGTTTATCATGGTAGTCGGGAATAGTAATCATCATATTTATAAGGTTAACTATTCGCTCAAAAGGAGCAGTAGTTTTGATTTATTGCTTTTGTTCTACGTCAATTGTATTTTATATCAAACATGATTTTTCATTCATGTATAAACGTGTTATATAGAATTGTTATAAAAGTACTAAATACATTGAATAGATTAAAAATAAGTGGTGGTTCTAGTATACCTTATCATCCACAAGGAGAAGATCAATTCCTGTAAATTCTTCTGGTTTATCTTTTTTTGAAAATCCCCAAAGACGGACAATCCTGACTTTGATTTTACATGGTCCACTTCCTGAAGTTAATTGAGAAATAGGTGTAATATCGAAAGGCATGATTGAGAATCATTGATAATGAAGGGGAGTTTGGAAACGTTGGGATCAGAAGAAGCCGGAGAAGAATACAAAATAGCTGTTCGGAGGTGAGAAAGTGAAGAAACGAAGGAGGATGAAATTTGAAATATGAACTGTAAAAGAAGTGGAGATAGAGATCGTGGAAGAACTAGTTACAAAAAATCTTTTTTATTTTTTATTTTGAAGAAAAATATAGTTTACTTGTTTTATCTCTTTTGTTTTTTTTCGTGTAGTTTAGGTTTTTAGACTTAAAGACAGGTGTCAAATAGATAGGGTTGCAGTTGTTGTGAATTTACTTGTGTTTTATTAGATAAGGATTTATCTAATTAATTTTATTACCAACAAAATTTTAAAACAACCAATCACAATCATTCTTCCTCCTCTCCCAGTAAACACTCAAACCTACCTACACCGTCCCAAAATCTCAAAAGATCGCTTTCTTCTTCTTCTTCTTCTTCTTAAAAGCAACTGAGTTTTTTTCCTTATCTTCTTCTTCTTCTTCTTCTTCTCCATCCACCATTAAAGCTTAAGATTTTGCATCTTCAAAAGCATATCTCCTCTCTTCTTTTTCATCCACCATTAAAACTCCTTATTTATTTCTTCTTCTCAATCCACCATACTTTAAGGTAAGTACACTTGTTTCTTAGTGTATTAAGGTCTGATGTTGACAACTATGATTAAGAAAGGTTGAATTTGTAGGTCTCTCGAAATGCGGATGTAGAATATGTAGAATATTTACATAGTTACAAAAATCTTAAAATTGGTGCAACTTGAACAAATGTTTACAATTATGTAGAATTTACGAAAATCCTAAAATTTGTGCAACTCATACAAATGTGTAGATTTGTTTATGGACTGTTACAAAAAATGTAAAATTATAGACCGTTTTATTTATCTCTTTCATTTTCAAGAGACAATGAAAAAGACTTCAGTCATAAGCTTTTCTTTTGATGGATACTATTCAAGTATCAGATAAGATATGTATGATTGATTTTAAGAGAAGATAAAGAAATGTATTCTTTTTTTATGAAGACATCGATAAGGAATATATCATATACTAATTTGGTTGAGAAAATATGCAGCAAGAAAATAGTAGATGAGGCTACGACAAAGTTGAAAGTTAGTTATTTTCCCTTCTCATTCCTCGAAAATAAGGTGATACCAAATTATATTCGGAATGATGAAGATGTTGTGTGCTATTTAAAAGATATGAGTGAAGAAAGGTTTAGAAGTGTTTTGCATGTCGAAGTTACCATTGATGATGAACAAAATCAGGGGATTGATGAGAATATGGGTTAGTTTTGTTTTGGTACAACTTTGTACAACTAGTTAATTATAGAAATTTGAAAAATAGAAAACTAAAATTGGGGATCAAACAAACAGAACAAAAAGAATGGAGGAAATAAAACTTACAATGACTGGCGGCGGTTGAGAGGGCAAAACGACAGATTCACGGTGGTTGAGAAGACTGCACAGAAAACAAGCAAGAAGAAAGAATCCAACAAGGAAGAAGGAAGAAGGAAGAAGGAAGAAGGAAGAATGAGGTTAGTTGGCGGCGAGAGTGGAGATTGCGTCGTGGAGAAAAAAAGAGGGAAAATGTCGTTGTTGTTTTTCAATTTAGTGTTCGGTGTATGTTTCAATTTGGGGGAAATAAAGAAGATCTGAAATTGAATTGGATCTAGACCCAAAATAAAGTTGGGTTGTAAATAATTCAACTTTGTTAGGTTAATTTGTCATTTACAATTTATATGAATAAAAAACTAAATGAAATAATATATTTTTATAAGGAGGGCTAAATAGATTGAAGTATGAAAAAAGGAGGGAAACGAGATTAAAATGCAATACTCCTTCATATATTAGATTGCTATGCAAAATCGTCTTACTATTAGTGATAAATTGATAAAATTGAATGTGGACGCTAGCGTCAACTGTGTTTTGTTTTTTTATAGTGAAAGAGTGGAGACACATGATTACCTCTTATTCTCGTACTCCGTTTCCTCTCACATATGATAATTCCAAAATCGACAAAAATCTCTAAACACTTCAGTTATTTATGTTTCACTTGTGTTTTTTCTCCACAAGTCTAATATTTTATTAAACATAACCAAATTATACATATGCTATACTAAAATCCTTCTGTAGAACAAATTTTATTTGTACTCCACATGAACCCATAGGTCAACAACTAGATAAAAACGAGACACGTGCACTACAAAATTCGGCTAAGGTAGCATCATTTTATTTTTACTGTAGCATCTAAAGCGATGTTAGAATTATAAGGTCATTTTAGAAAGCGATGTTAAATTGAGTGAAGCTAAATAAATTTTGCATCATTTTCTAAAACGACGTGATAATGTAATTTTAGCATCATTTATTTTTGGTTAGTATCATTTATTAAAACGTCGCCATAATTGATTCTAACATCACTTTAAAAAATGATGTCAAATATATATTTTGCATCAGAAATTTAAAACGACGTTAAACATACATTTAAGGTCAATTGGCATAAACGATGTTAACTTTAAAATTTGCATCATTTTTAAAATGATACAATATATATATTAACATCATTTTATTTAAGTTTTCAAAAATGACACTAAATTTAATTTGTGAATTTTTTTAATATTAAATTATTTTAAATCATTTATAATAATTGTTTAAAATAATATTTTATAAAATAAAAAAAAATTATATTTTAAACTAAATCATAGTTCTGCAAAGTAAAAAAAAAAACTTATCTAATGCATTATATGAATAAAATAATACACTGTTTTCTGAACTAGTTCAAATTAAAGTGAACATAGAAAAAAACAAACTACTTCAAGTCTTGAATTGTAAAAGCTGAAACATTCACCAAACAAAATCAAAATAAGATAAACTAATCAAAGTGTTGAAATTATAACTAACGAAGCTTCACCAAATCGCTTTCATCGCCAGCCATCCCTTCTAGTACTATTCCCTGCACAAAACATAAACGTATACATAAGCAAACTTACTAGTACTATTAAAATTGAATATTGCAAAGCAAACAAACAGATATATAGTTGTTTACCTTCTCCAATTTTCATTACGGGAGCTGCAAGTTCAAAAATCATCTCATTCAACTTATCCACTTGGTCTTTTAAATCTTTCATTCCCACCAATTTTCTTCTAATTCACGAACACGATTTCTCAAGGTAATTGCCTCTGTTTCGCTGGATGTTGTTGTGGTGCGATTCTGAAAAAATGTCGAAGGGGTTGGACCAAGACCAACACAACGAACACGACCAGGCCGTTCAGCCCCAAACACTTGAGCAAATTCATCATTTGAATTTGACAGAGAGTTATTCCCATATGTGGTTCTCGTGTTTTAAGTAATCTTTTGGCAAAATTCTCCTGAAATTAAACATAACAAGTTACAAGAGATTGTACAAACCTCAATCAAAAGTTCTAAATGATATAGTCCTCTATATAATCTATGAATATAAATGTATCTCAAATGAGTGAATTCACTCAATCACATGTTTTCTACAAATTCTAATCAATAATCACACTTTACCTTACGTTAAAATTAATACACAAAGTTGAACACAAATCAACATGTTTGAAACTTGTAAACGAACAAAAGAAAATCAATTAACAATCGAGTTAAGTTCTTCTAACCATAGAAACTAAAGAAAGAATCCAGAAAAATAATCTGGAGCTGACTAAAACTCATTGAATAAAGAATCAAACTAAAAGAGTGAGCAACAATCTGACCGATAGTTCTCGAGCTTCTTCACTAAGAAAAGTCCCATTAGCTTTTTGGCGTGTGTACACAAAAATCTCTCCACGACTAGGACGCTTACCCGTCTTAAGAAATTGGACATTTATACAAGAAAAATCAGATAAGAAGACAAAATATTTAACAAATACAAAGAGCACTTACGATTTCTTTAGCCTTTCGAGCAATGCTTTTCTTTCCTAAAGTATGTGGTGTCTTGTAATGGCTCCTACTTGTCGTATTCTACTCTCTCAATTTCTAAAACTCATATGTAACCATATTAGAAACTCATAGCAATATATTACAATAAAATAGGATACTTGCTATATTACCTTAGCTTTTTCAGCAAACCGCAGATGCACAAAATCTTGCCATTGCTCTTTTGGAATAAATTCTGGTTGAGCCTCTATAGCTTCCTCTGTAGTGTTACGTCGATACACTTTCCACAAACGAGTTTTAAAAACCTTTGCACTTTTGACTCAAACTTTTCATCACAAACTTTTTATAGTTCACATTTGAAGCATCAAAAGAAAACTTAGACTGCATATACATTCGAATGGAGTTAGTTAAAAGTCATATTGAGATTTGAGAATTAATTAGAAATATATACCATCATTATACCTGAATGTACTCCCAAGCTTCATCCTTTCTCCATATTGGTATCTTCCTCCAGTTCACATAATTTATAGGAAGAAACTATGAACCAATTTCTTTAATACAATTTAATCTGATCCACAATTTAATAGAACCAAAGGGAATCTAATCCACAGTTTAATAGAATTTCTAATCTCTATCACAGGAACTGAAATTACCAACGAACAAAAAGAACCAATTTTGAAATTCTAATTTCAAATTCCCCACCAAAATTATGGTCTAATATATGAAAGGTCAAAATAAATAAGAAACTAGTAAGAAGCAAAGGAACGAACCTGGGATTTGGAGGCTTAAGAATACAACGGAGACTGGAAAATTGGAGAAGAAGAGAACTGTTCTGTATCTTGGGTTCACGATTATATATATCTATTTGTTTTTGGAAATAACTTTTTTTGCTAAAATCTCAATATTCCACGGGAACTAAATGTCAATATAGAATCAGCCCATTAGCATCATTTATATCAAAAGTGACGCTAATTAGTTTTCATTTAACATCACAATAAGGTAACGATACTAAAAAGCGGCCCATTAGCATCATTTATATTAAAAGTGACACTAATTATTTTTCATTTAACATCACAATAAACAAACGATACTAAAAGTGGCCCATTAGTATCATATATAGATAACCGACCCTAAATTTAAAATTTAACAACGTTTTTCTTAAAAGATGCTAAACTAAATTTTTATTTTTAATGTTAATGTCGTTTCCTAAATTGACGCGATAAAAACGACACTAAAACCCGCTTTTTTGTAGTGGTGCTAGATGATCAGTAATCAAAATATTTTCGACATCAACCACTGCCATCGAGCATCAGTTCCAGTGCAAAAATCATCGCCAATATGCAAAATCATTATTTCTTTGTTTATCACTGTAAGCCAACCTAAACTCCAATAAAAAAATTAACAAGTTAAGGAAACTATAATAGGTTTAAGAAGATTATTCTTTACTTCAACCTAAGAAACAATTTATGTAATGAATCCTGCAAATTGAGAACTCAAAAGAAACGAGCCGAAGAAAACTATATTTAAGTGACACAGCACCTAAAGCATTATCACAAACTCAAATCTAATGATTATTGAAAGAAAAAAAAAACATAAAACAAAACAACGAAATTGCCTGACAAAAATTGGTCAACAATGCTATAGAAACCGGTCGATGCCGAAAGGAGCCGACTAAACCGGACAGCGAGGATAGAGTGGCAAACAGAAAACCATCTTAACGGCACAAGCCCGACAACGGAAAAGTCGTGTTGACGGCGATACTGGACCTCATCCGGGCACAAAAGCGAACAACATATTTCAGACGGCGATCAAAGAAAATAACCTCTCACTATGAAAAATATTAGAGAGAGAAGAAAGAGAGAGAAGAAAGTGTTACACAAGTGAATAAAATGAGGAAATACAAAGTCATAAAATGATGCACACATGTAATAAATGTTACATATAAAATATGATTTCTATATAGCCGACCATCTCTATCCACGCATTGTAACTTAGCTTTTTACGTTTTATAAATGATTAATCTCGACTCATGTAAAACATAACTTCGATTTCAATTATAGAAGAAGTACTAACAAATCTCTCTCTTGTTTCTTTATTATTAAGCATGCCGATCCTTCTACGGATATAAAATTTAATCCTAATATTCCAAGCCTTCTTCATCTTTGGGCCTATAAACTTCTTCATCGACACTACTATAATCCTTATACCCTTTATTTTCTTCCCTCTGTTGATCTTGGTTGCATAGAAGATAAATAATTGACTACTTACTACTGTTTTCTAAACAATTCTACTCGATAAAAAAGTCAAGCTCACCTCTTGCTTCCCCTAGAAAACGAAGGTCAACCATCTCCTCTTTGTCTCTTTGTACCAAATGAACCTAATTGGTTCTCCATTCTTTGCCTCGGTAACTTATAAGTCATGAAATTTCTTCCATGAAATTTTAGAAATTCTCCAATGAACTGTCTTACAACACGATTATTTTTGTACGAGTAATCTTGTCCATGTCGGGTCAAAGTTCCACCAAACAAGTATTAGCGCTGTAGGTCAAAGAAGGTTGAAATTAGAAATCCAACACAAAATTAAAGCTTACGACCATTAATAACACAATTTAATCATCTTTTCTGGTAGCAATTCTACAAACTTACAAATTAACAAAGCGAATTTAAAATCAAACATCAACTAATTTCGTAAATGTGACCATTTTTAGAATTTTAGTAAATTATTTTGGTTATTGTGTGTTTAGTGAATTATCTCGAGTTTTAGATATCACTTCAGGGTTTTTAAAAATGTAAATTTTTTTTTTCAATCTAGAAATACAATCTTTTTCTCTCACGCATTACTCAAAATCTTCTCTCCCTCAACATTTTCATTTTGTTGGCGTTTTCTTTTGTTTCAGTTCGATGACTCTTATCTC
>CM022181.2:7770388-7817132 GCA_011420285.2 Erysimum cheiranthoides | reverse complement strand
TTGTTAGTGTTCTATAGTAAAATGTATCACAATCCAATGCATTTAACTAATTTTAAGAGTTAGAGATGGATACGAAGTGTTTAGACAACACTTATACCCATTTTCTCCCAAAATAGGCGAAAACCAACAACAAATTCCTTGGAAGAAGTAAATAGCTTTGTTAGTGTTTCTATGGTCAAAATGTGTCACAATCCAATGCGTTTGACTAATTATAAGAGTTAGAGATGGATTAGAAGTGTTTACACAACACTTATACCCATTTTCTCCCAAAAGAAACTAAAACCAACAAAAACATTGCTTAGAAGTAGTAAACAGCTTTGTTAGTGTTTCTATGGTCAAAATGTATCAAAATCCAATACATTTGACTAATTATAAGAGTTAGAGATAGATACGGAGTGTTTAGACAACACTTATACTCATTTTCAACCAAAAGAGACGAAAACACACAACAAATTCCTTAGAAAAAGTAAATAGCTTTGTTAGTGTTTCTATGGTAAAAATGTATCACAATCCTATGCATTTGACTAATTATAAGAGTTAGAGATGGATTCGGAGTGTTTAGACAACACTTATACCCATTTTCTCCCAAAAGAGGCTAAAACCAACAAAAACATTGCTTAGAAGTAGTAAACAGCTTTGTTAGTGTTTCTATGGTCAAAATGTATCACAATCCAATGCATTTGACTAATTATAAGAGTTAGAGATGGATTACTGAAACAAGAGTTTTTATAATGGTAGACACACAAGTAGAGGAGCAAGCAACAGGGGTGTTTCAATTCCCTTATGCAATCATTGCAGCACAAAGGTATCAATCCATAAGAGTGAGCTATTGACAAATCAGGATGCAATCATTTCACTTAATCCAAGCCAAGCAGAAACAATTTGGTATCTAGCAACCTAAGTGAACAAAAGAGAAAATAAAAAAAACAAGAACTAACAGAGAACTAGCAAAAGCAGAAGCAATCGATCAAACAAGCAAATAGCAATCAGATGAGGAAATAGAGCTCATGAGAATGGGAATAATTGGTCAGTGAACCCTCCTAGATCAACTAAGGTGTCTAACAAAAACTCATACAGAGCTAATCCCTTGACGAAAGATTCGAATATAGGTCAATCCACTCTCGTGACAGAGACCCCTCTAAACTATGCTACCTCCAAACCTAGATCTCTCTAGAGAAGCATAACATAGCAGGCATTAATAATCAATCAATCAAAGCCAATAAACACTCTAAGCAACCAATCTCTTGGGTTAGACATGTAAATCTCTGGAAAAAGTTGGTTCAGGCATTTCAACAAACACCTCTCGGGCAGGAAATACCTAGGGTCTAATTTCAACTTCTCAGAAAGAAATTAGCATTAAAAACACTCACCCAGAAGGGATCTAAACAGATCTAAGCTTAAACACCCTAGAAGATCAAAGATTCATCACTTTCCTAACCCATCCTCAAGAACCCTAAGCAGACTACTCACAAATCATCATAAAATGCATAAACCCAGAAAATAAAATAAATTGCATAATCATAAAGATAAAGATGAGATTAAGAGAACTGTGAATGTAGAAAGTGCAAAATCAAAATGGATTAAGAGAGATCTGGATCACAAAGTGTCTGGTTTATAGAGTTCTAGAGAGAAAAGAGAGAGATTAGGGATAAGAGAAAAGTAAGGATAAGATAAAAATCTAGATAATTGTCTCAGCACAACAGCTGTATTTATACTACTTTAGGCAAAGTCAAAACCCTAATTCTAAAAATCAAAAGTCAAAGGCGGCTAGGCTGGGCATCGATCACTTTGGTCGATCAGGGTGGTCGATGCCTTGTGATCTTCAAAGCTTGCACCTTTCTTCCTTGGCATCGATCAGTCTGCTCGATCAGTTTGGTCGATGATATGTCTATATTTTACATGTTTTAAGCATTGAATTCTCACCACTTTAGCATTGATTCATCCCCTGTTCATACCATTTCTAGTCATTTGTGGTCATTTTGCATGATTAGTAGGTTATTGCATGAGCATTGCATACATTCTTGCATTTGGAGTTGTTTAGGTACAAAAAGGAGCTGATTGGTGAAAAGAGAACCCTGCATCGAGCACCACCATCGAGCAGTTGATCGATCCCAAGCAAAAAGGTCCAAGCTTTGAAGAACACAAGGCATCGACCAAACTGATCGAGCAGACTGATCGATGCCAAGGAAGAAAGGTGCAAGCTTTGGAGATCACAAGGCATCGACCACCCTGATCGACCAAAGTGATCGATGCCCAGCCTAGCCGCCTTTGACTTTTTGATTTTTAGAATTAGGGTTTTGACTTTGCCTAAAGTAGTATAAATACAGCTGTTGTGCTGAGACAATATGAAGATTTTATCTTATCCTTACTTTTCTCTTATCCCTAATCTCTCTCTTTTCTCTCTAGAACTCTAAAAACCAAACACTTTGTAATCCAGATCTCTCTTAATCCATTTTGATTTTGCATTTTCTACATTCACAGTTCTCTTAATCTCATCTTTAGCTTTATGATTATGCAATTTATTTTATTTTCTGGGTTTATGCATTTTATGATGATTTGTGAGTAGTCTGTTTAGGGTTCTTGAGGATGGGTTAGGAAAGTGATGAATCTTTGATCTTCTAGGGTGTTTAAGCATAGATCTGTTTAGATCCCTTCTGGGTGAGTGTTTTTAATGCTAATTTCTTTCTGAGAAGTTGAAATTAGACCCTAGGTATTTCCTGCCCGAGAGGTGTTTGTTGAAATGCCTGAACCAACTTTTTCCAGAGATTTACATGTCTAACCCAAGAGATTGGTTGCTTAGAGTGTTTATTGGCTTTGATTGATTGATTATTAATGCCTGCTATGTTATGCTTCTCTAGAGAGATCTAGGTTTGGAGGTAGCATAGTTTAGAGGGGTCTCTGTCACGAGAGTGGATTGACCTATATTCGAATCTTTCGTCAAGGGATTAGCTCTGTATGAGTTTTTGTTAGACACCTTAGTTGATCTAGGAGGATTCACTGACCAATTATTCCCATTCTCATGAGCTCTATTTCGTTATCTGATTGTTATTCGCTTGATCGATCTGTTTCTGCTAGTTCTCTGTCAGTTCTTGTTTTTGTTTTCTCTTTTGCTCCCTTAGGTTGCTAGATACCCAATTCTCTCTGTTTGGCTTGGATTAAGTGAAATGATTGTATCCTGATTGGTCAATAGCTCACTCATTATGGATTGATACCCTCTGTGCTACAACGTCAGTTTAAGTGCTCAGGGAATTGAAACATCCCTTGTTGCTTGTTGTCTTCTGCATAAAAAAGCTTGTTTCAATTTGGCGCCGTTGCCGGGGAGTGATTTTGTTGCATTTAGGATTTCAGATCACTTAAGATCAAGTTTTTCTTTACTTTACTTCGTTTGCTGACTTGTGTGATTGCTGTTTCTGTCGATTTCAGGTACCCGTAGCACACGATCGACCACTTTGCTCGATGCACTACATCGATCCTGCCACAACCTGAATGCACACACGATCTAAAGGCAATCAACATCTCATTCACTATCTCGACAACATTAACCGACTACCACGTGCACTGCGAGAGCAACGCGAACAACTACAGGCTGCTCATCAGGATCCAGCTGATATGGAGAACCAACAAGACATACCTCCACCTCCTCAGGGCAATCCACCAAGGCAGCCTCGTCTCATTGGTGCTGGTGATGCACCTAACACTCATGCACAGCGTCAGAGAATTGTTCCTCCAGCAATTCCCAACAACAATTTTGAGATCAAGAGCAGTATGATCAACATGATCCAGAATAGCAAATTCCATGGCTTGCCAATGGAGGATCCACTCGATCACCTGGACGAGTTTGATAGGCTCTGTGGCCTAACAAAGATCAACGGCGTGAGTGATGACGCTCTCAAGCTGCGACTTTTCCCGTTCTCTCTCGGTGACAAGGCAAGACAGTGGGAAAAAGCTCTACCGCAAGGCTCTATTACTTCCTGGGACGATTGCAAGAAAGTGTTTCTTGCTAAGTTCTTCTCCAACTCCAGAACAGCTAAGCTGCGAAATGAGATATCAAGCTTCACTCAGAAGACTGGTGAGACCTTCTGTGAGGCATGGGAACGGTTCAAGAGCTACACCAGCAAATGCCCTCACCATGGATTCTCCAATGAGTCTCTGCTCAGCACCTTATATAGAGGTATTTTACCCAAGTTCAGGATGATGCTTGATACAGCCAGCAATGGGAATTTCTTGAATAAAGACGTAGAAGACGGCTGGGAACTTGTGGAAAACTTGGCACAATCTGATGAAAACTACAGTGAGGATTATGACAGGACTGTTAGAAGCACCTCTGACTCTGATGATAAGACAAGGAAGGAGATGAAAGCTCTAAATGAGAAGCTAGATAAGTTGTTATTGGTACAGCAAAAGCAGCTGAACTTTGTTTGTGAAGCAGAGCAGGCTCAGGTCCAAGATGGGGAGGGAGAACACACTGAAGAGTTGTGCTACATGCAGAACCAAGCTGGTTACAATCGTGGCTACAACAACTACAGGCCTAATCCGAACCTTTCCTATCGCAATACCAATGTTGCTAATCCGCAGGACCAAGTCTATCCTCCGCAGCCTCCGCAAGGTCAGCACCAACAACCGCAACAGCAGAACAAGCCTTTCATCCCTCAGCAGCAACTGGCTGCACCTCCAGGCTTCCCACCTCTCGCACCACTTCCTGATGTGACCAGCATGTTTCAGCAGATACTACAGGGTCAGGCAGCTAGTAATCTTGAAAATGCAAAGAAGTTTGCCACGCTACATCATCAATTCCACGACCTGCACTCTAAGGTTGATTCACTAACTTCCAAAGTGACTCACTTGGAGAGTAACCAGACCTCTACATCAACTGTCAAGACTTCAGGGCAGCTTCCGGGAAAGGCTATTCAGAATCCTAAGGAGTTTTGTAATGCCATCTCCTCAATCCAATCACATGAAGATGAGGACATCAGCAAAGTAGAGTTCTGCAGCTTTCTCTTTGACACCAGTGATGCAGAATTGGTATTCAACAGTGATGTTGGACTTCAGGACAGTATTGAAGAAACAGTTGCGATTGATGAGAAAGCTACACTTCATGTCTCTGAGGACAGTGACAGCCAAGATGGGGAGGATTTTTCCATATGTCAAGAAAAAGCTGAAAAACCTGCACTTGAGCTCAGCATCGACCACTCTGATCGATGCACTGCATCTGCACTTGAGCTCAGCATCGACCACACTGATCGATGCACTGCATCGATCCAGGCACTCTCAGCTACAGAACCTGGGATCTCTATGGAAAAGAGATCATATTTTGATCCACCTCCATACAAGCCACAACTTCCCTTCCCAGGCCGAAAAAAGAAGCAGTATCAAGCTCTTCTCGATGAGCAGATAAAGATTCTTGAGTCCAAGATGCCTCTAATTGAAGCTGTGAAACTCATACCTAAATCTCATGAGTTTCTGAAGGATATACTTATGGAAAGGATCAAAGCCAAGCAGGAAGTGAAGCAAGAAGAAGAGAGTAATGCTGTTGTTCCCAAGGAAGATGTTACCCCAGAGAAGCTGAATGATCCTGGCTCTTTCACTCTACCCTGCTCTCTAGGACCAAAGACTTTTGACAATTGTCTTTGTGACCTTGGATCCTCTGTGAGTCTTATGCCTCTTTCTGTGGCTGAAAGACTTGGATTCGGAAAGTACAGCCCCACCAACATTTCTCTGATTCTAGCTGATAGATCAGTCAAGAAACCCCATGGTTTGCTTGAAGACTTGCCTGTGAAGGTTGGGAATGTGAATATCCCTACAGATTTCATTGTTTTGGAAATGGATGAGGAGCCTAAGGACCCTCTACTTTTGGGAAGGCCATTTTTGGCCACAGCTGGGGCAGTTATTGATGTCAAGCATGGGAAGATTGATCTGAATCTCGGGAAAGGTTTCAAGAAGACTTTTGATGTTAGGAGTGCAATGAAGAAGCCAACAATAGGAGGCCAGACTTTCTGCATTGAGGAGACTGGTCAGTTAGCTGAAGCATCACCAGAGCAGTCCTCTACAAAAGATCAGCCCAAGCACACTTGCAATGCGATTCTGATCCGTGATGGAGATGCGGTGTGGGAAGAAGAGGAGAGTGATGAAGATGAGCACTCTGAGGATGATTTCAGTGACAGCTATGGGATATGCACCTCTAATTTGGCCAGGTCTAGAGCTCGGAAGCGTGAACAACTAGCTGCAGAGAAACTTGCTGCTGCCTCCGATTTAACTTGTGGTTCAAGCTCACTTACTTCCTTCGATCCTCCCAAAACGAATTTAGAGCCTACACCTAGTGATCGCTCAGAACTTCAAGCTCTCAAGCAGAGATTCGAATGGCAGGAGGAAACCATAAGAGACTTGACAAGCTCAATGAGAGAACTTACATGTCTTGTGAAAGGGATGAAAGAACAGATTGAGCAGCTGCATGGTCAGACAAGTGGTTCCACCTTCGAAGATGGTTCAGGGTTTACAGTGAACAAGCCCAAGTTTAAGAAGATAATGGTTAATGAAGCAACACCGGAGAGGATCTCTAAGCCTCTCCATCACCCTCCAGAAGCCTGAAAAGGCACTGAAAGTCAAGCTCAGTGACTTTAAACAAGCTCACTTGGGAGGAAGTCCCATGTCTATCCTTGTACATATCTCTTTTAGTTTTTTGGTATGTTTGATCTGTTTTCTTTAGTGTTTCAGGTGGCAAGGCAAAGCAAGAGCACCAATAGCTCAGGATACTCAAGAGATTAAGTGGCAGAGATGAAGAGGAGCAGCATCGATGTACCACATCGATCAAACTGGTCGATGCCGTGCAGAAGAAAAAAATGTTGACCAAACGTTGACTTGACTAGGGCAACTCGAGTCAACACTCCTTGCTCCTCTATTTATAGCCTCACACGCCTTATCTCTTCCTCACAACTCCAATCGACCAAAACCAAAACCAGAGTTTGCTCTCTCTTTCTCTACTTCTCTCCATCGATTTCTTGCTGTGTTGTTTTCAATATGAAGAAACTCAATGCTGTTAAACTCCCTTGGTAAGCCTTCAACGAAATTAACTTCTTGAAATCTCAAATTTTCGAATTTCTGGCTTCGGATTTGTTGGGTTTTTCGAGTTTCTGAAGCTAAACTGCCTAGGACTAGTCGATTAAGTTGAGAATTCGTTGGGTTTGATGGTTAGGAGAAGCTAATTAGAACCGCATTTGACTGAGGAGAGATCGATTTCTGGGTTTGTTCTTGGTGTTCATGCGTTTTCACTGTTCACATATTCGATTAGCTGAGTTGTTTGATGCTATTGGAACCGATTTTGATGGAATTATTAGCTAATAAGCTCAGGATAGTTCTGTTCCATTCTCAGTTGCTTTAATTGATCGATGCTATGGTGTTTAAAGGAAATCGATTTCTGGGTTTCAAGCTCTGTTCTTGAGTGTTCTTGAGTGTTCTTGAGCAAACCCAGAAAAACCCAGAATTGGGTATCTTTGATTGTAATCCCAAATTGTTGCCTGATCTGATGCTATTGACTGTTCTAAGCACTAGATTAAGTGTTCTCGATCTTGAAACATGGGATTATATGAATTTCGATTGCTCACCTCGATTTCTGGCCGTACAAGTGCCTGCATCGATGCTGCTGATCGATGCTGCGTAACACTGCTGATTCCTTCCTGTTTGATCATTGTTTCAGGTACCGTAAGCCGAAATACAAGCCATTGACATCAGAAGGAATAGCTCGAGCATTCACAGAAACAAGGAGAAAAGCACCTCCAATGGATCAGGCTTCTGAGCATGTGGCTGAAGAAACCTCTTCAAGAAGAGAAGAGATAGCTAGAGGCAAAAAGCCTGTGCAGTCGATTGATGAAGAGCCTTTGCAACCAGATGGTGAGCACCTAAGTGGTGAAGAAGAACAGTTTGCAGAGCCTCCTGCCAGAAATGTGACTAAGAGAACCAAACCCAAGAAGCTACCTCCTCCCCACGTGCTGATAGAGATATTGATGAGTATGGACTTCAAAGGTACAAGGTACCCTCACCACCAGACTATGAAGGACCTTGGCATCTACAGAGATGTGGAGTATTTGCTGGATATGTGCCACCTGGGCACATTCATGGGCTTCCAATTTGAAGCACATCAGGAGGAGACTTGTCACTTCTTGGCAACCTTAGCAGTCCATTTCTATGATGATATCGATCCTGAAGCTGAAGAGGATCCTGGTTTGGGATACATCACCTTCTCAGTGAAGGGAGAAGAGTGTTCCATCACTATTAAGGAGCTCGATACACTGTTTTCTTTCCCGAATGGTACAATGGTTGACAGCATCTATGATGAGAAGGAGCTGAATGAGCTGTGGCTTACAATAGCAGGCCCGAGCAAGTATATATCAGGAAGATCGAAGAGCTCAGCTATACGGAGTCCGGTTCTTCGGTACGTACATAAGGCCATTGCTAGCACAATGTACGCAAGGAAAGTCACAGGAAACGTCAATCAGCTGGAACTAGAGATGCTAGATGGAGCCCTGACAGGATTGATGAGCTACACAAGATCTGGGAAAGAATTGATTGGGAACAAGGCTGATACTTCTCTCACCTGCCAGCTACTTGATCAGCTGCTGAGCTACAAGGAATGGGCCTGTAAGGTATATAGGTCAAACAAGTCAGGAGAATTGAGCATTGGAGGGGTTATAACCCCGATTCTAGCTGCTTGTGGAGTGGAATTAGATGGTGAAGGTGTTGAACCCCGATGGATAGACATGCCACATTTAATCAAATCTGGGATTATCGCCAAGGAAATGGTGAACGGGCAGTACCTCTACAGGTTCTTCCACCAAGAAGCCAGCTGCACCAAGATGATACCTCTTCCTTGCCCAAGTCACACCACCGTTAGGATGGGAAACAACATCGATTTTTGCCCACCTACCGTGCTGCTGTACCCAAGAGAACAAGAGGAAGCTCCTATTGCAGAACAAGAAGAAAGGGAGCAGCATCGACCAGATCAGGTCGATGCAGAGGACGATGACCTTCAGGACTCCCCTCTTGAAGAATTCAAAGGTCACACCTTACAGGACGCTCACAGGCACATCAACAGGCTCCAAAAGTGGTCAATCAAGACGATCAAAGCACTGTAGAAGACAGTATCGGTTATGGGAAACCAGATCAAAGAGCTTCAAGGGAAAGCTAAGGAAGCTCCTGCGCCTGCACCAATCACAGGACTCAACATTCTGAGACGCAGTGGTTCAACAAGCATAGCTCCTAGGCGCAACATCCGCATGGAACCTCCAAGAGCTTCATCCTTTGAGCCAAGAGAGCAACCTGAGCGTCAGTGGCAATTCCAGATCCCAGGATCGAGCACAGGCATCGACCAGTTGCTCCCGCCAGAGCCTCCTGCACCAACCTACACGCGAGAGAGCATGGAGCAATCCATCGACTCTTTCTTCACACAACCTTGAGGTACCACCCAAACTCCTTCATTGTATATACCATTGCATTTTTATTTGTTTTCTGTTTGTATCTTGAATCTTTTCTCAAATTTTTATTACACAAGGGACTGTGTAATTTAAGTTTGGGGGAGGGTTCAGGGTGTATTTGACATTGTGTTTTGTTTTCTTATTTTCAAATTTTGCATCCTTGAGTCTGCATGCATTTCATCTAAGGCATAGAAAAAACCATAAAAATTTGAAAAATTTTGAAAAATTTCTATAAAAAGAGTGTTCATGTAGTTTGCATTTGCATATAGGATTGAGTCTAGAATGTTTCATATAGGACTGTTGCATCCAGCATAGGGGACTATGATGAATTTAACCTTATTAGCTTGCTTAATTTGCTAGGCTAGAATCAAAGCCCTCGTTGTTAGATATGTGATGCATTGTGATTTAGTTTGAAACGTAAGGCTGAAACAAACTTGGAATTCTTGAATTGCATTCTGGTCCTAATTGAAGCATGTTGTGACTTGACATCATTTCCTATATATAAGAACCTAATCTTGACTTGCAATTATGTGGTTGTGCATTGCATGCAAACTCATGGATACCATATACATATTTGGATCATCTTATCCTTTTTACCACTCTTGTTGATCCAAGTAGCTGATTCCCATCATTGGAACAGTTTCTCACACCCTTAACCTATCCTTCTTTCAAGCCAATTATGATTTTGCTGAGTGTTAGGCCTTTTATGGATTGAGCTTGGTAGAAAGTGTTAGGTCTGAGCCGACAGGAATGGAACCTTGTGTAGTTCTAGTTCGCATTTTTCGGACTAGATAGGACTAGGTGGGATCTTGTTGCTGGGTTTGGGACTGGATTTGTGCTTATTATGGTGGAAAAGGAAAAGAAAAGATTGATGCTGAAAGAAAAGAAAGAGTCTTTAGGAGGGAGAATGTGTTTCAATGTGTATAAGTGTCTAGTAAAGGATTTGGGGAATGAAAAGTATAAAAAAAATGGTTCTGAGCAAAAGAAAAGAAAGAAAAAGCGAAAAAAGAAGTGAATAGCAAAAAGCTTTTGATGTCTTAAGAGATAAGAAGAAAAGAGAACCATAGTGTTTAAGAAAAATCCCAATCCGCTAGATGTTTGAGAAAAAAGAAACTTCTCCTAAGACTAGATCAAAGAGTGTATGGGTGTGCTCAAAATGAGCTGAAGCTAAAGGGTAGATCTAGGATAATCTGGGCTTAGAAAGATAGGATTAAAATCGTTGGGTTACCTTTGGGTAGACAGGGTTTTATTTCTGTATGCATCTATTGGAGCTTACCTTTAGCCTTCTTCTAAAGCTCAATCCGCTTTTTGAGAGAACCCTGATTACGATTGTTAAACCCACTCTAAAGGAGATCATCTTTGTCTCCAGCCTTTCTTACCTAGCCAAATGAGTTTGTAGGCATTGCATAACTAGATCCATGTTCCTGCTTAATAAATGTTAAAGGAATTGATTGATATGAATGCATGTGGAAGTGAAAGATTAGAATCAGTTCTTGTTGAGATGAGTTTGTCTAAAGCTTTTAATTAGAACTTCTTTGCTCTGCATTGTAGAACTAATAACTTGGACTTTGATTCTAACTAGATAATCAGCAAGCTTTAGGTTCTGAGACCCCACTTTCAAACCTCTCTCCCTGCTTATGATTTGTTTGCTTGAGGGCAAGCAAAGACTAAGTTTGGGGGAGTTGATATGTCTATATTTTACATGTTTTAAGCATTGAATTCTCACCACTTTAGCATTGATTCATCCCCTGTTCATACCATTTCTAGTCATTTGTGGTCATTTTGCATGATTAGTAGGTTATTGCATGAGCATTGCATACATTCTTGCATTTGGAGTTGTTTAGGTACAAAAAGGAGCTGATTGGTGAAAAGAGAACCCTGCATCGAGCACCACCATCGAGCAGTTGATCGATCCCAAGCAAAAAGGTCCAAGCTTTGAAGAACACAAGGCATCGACCAAACTGATCGAGCAGACTGATCGATGCCAAGGAAGAAAGGTGCAAGCTTTGGAGATCACAAGGCATCGACCACCCTGATCGACCAAAGTGATCGATGCCCAGCCTAGCCGCCTTTGACTTTTTGATTTTTAGAATTAGGGTTTTGACTTTGCCTAAAGTAGTATAAATACAGCTGTTGTGCTGAGACAATATGAAGATTTTATCTTATCCTTACTTTTCTCTTATCCCTAATCTCTCTCTTTTCTCTCTAGAACTCTAAAAACCAGACACTTTGTAATCCAGATCTCTCTTAATCCATTTTGATTTTGCATTTTCTACATTCACAGTTCTCTTAATCTCATCTTTAGCTTTATGATTATGCAATTTATTTTATTTTCTGGGTTTATGCATTTTATGATGATTTGTGAGTAGTCTGCTTAGGGTTCTTGAGGATGGGTTAGGAAAGTGATGAATCTTTGATCTTCTAGGGTGTTTAAGCATAGATCTGTTTAGATCCCTTCTGGGTGAGTGTTTTTAATGCTAATTTCTTTCTGAGAAGTTGAAATTAGACCCTAGGTATTTCCTGCCCGAGAGGTGTTTGTTGAAATGCCTGAACCAACTTTTTCCAGAGATTTACATGTCTAACCCAAGAGATTGGTTGCTTAGAGTGTTTATTGGCTTTGATTGATTGATTATTAATGCCTGCTATGTTATGCTTCTCTAGAGAGATCTAGGTTTGGAGGTAGCATAGTTTAGAGGGGTCTCTGTCACGAGAGTGGATTGACCTATATTCGAATCTTTCGTCAAGGGATTAGCTCTG
The DNA here is from genome assembly GCA_011420285.2 of Erysimum cheiranthoides. Taxonomy (NCBI): domain Eukaryota; kingdom Viridiplantae; phylum Streptophyta; class Magnoliopsida; order Brassicales; family Brassicaceae; genus Erysimum; species Erysimum cheiranthoides. The sequence goes on along the minus strand of CM022181.2, from coordinate 7,804,911 downwards.
TATGAGTTTTTGTTAGACACCTTAGTTGATCTAGGAGGATTCACTGACCAATTATTCCCATTCTCATGAGCTCTATTTCGTTATCTGATTGTTATTCGCTTGATCGATCTGTTTCTGCTAGTTCTCTGTCAGTTCTTGTTTTTGTTTTCTCTTTTGCTCCCTTAGGTTGCTAGATACCCAATTCTCTCTGTTTGGCTTGGATTAAGTGAAATGATTGTATCCTGATTGGTCAATAGCTCACTCATTATGGATTGATACCCTCTGTGCTACAACGTCAGTTTAAGTGCTCAGGGAATTGAAACACCCCTGTTGCTTGCTCCTCTTGTGTGCCACCATTATGTTGTCGCCACCATATAAAAAACGCTTGTTTCAGTCGATGCCTTGTGTTCTTCAAAGCTTGGACCATTTTGCTTGGGATCGATCAACTGCTCGATGGTGGTGCTCGATGCAGGGTCCTCTTTTCACCAATCAGCTCCTTTTTGTACCTAAACAACTCCAAATGCAAGAATGTATGCAGTGCTTCATGCAATAACCTACTAATCATGCAAAGTGACTACAAATGACTAAAAATGGTATGAACAGGGGATGAATCAATGCTAAAGTGGTGAGAATTCAATGCTTAAAACATGTAAAATATAGACATATCAACTCCCCCAAACTTAGTCTTTGCTTGCCCTCAAGCAAACAAATCATAAGCAGGGAGAGAGGTTTGAAAGCGGGGTCTCAGAACCTAAAGCTTGCTAATTATCTAGTTAGAATCAAAGTCCAAGTTATTAGTTCTACAATGCAGAGCAAAGAAGTTCTAATTAAAAGCTTTAGACAAACTCATCTCAACAAGAACTGATTCTAATCTTTCACTTCCACATGCATTCATATCAATCAATTCCTTTAACATTCATTAAGCAGGAACATGGATCTAGTTATGCAATGCCTACAAACTCATTTGGCTAGGTAAGAAAGGCTGGAGACAAAGATGATCTCCTTTAGAGTGGGTTTAACAATCATAATCAGGGTTCTCTCAAAAAGTGGATTGAGCTTTAGAAGAAGGCTAAAGGTAAGCTCCAATAGATGCATACAGAAATAAAACCTTGTCTACCCAAAGGTAACCCAACGATTTTAATCCTATCTTTCTAAGCCCAGATTATCCTAGATCTACCCTTTAGCTTCAGCTCATTTTGAGCACACCCATACACTCTTTGATCTAGTTTTAGGAGAAGTTTCTTTTTTCTCAAACATCTAGCGGATTGGGATTTTTCTTAAACACTATGGTTCTCTTTTCTTCTTATTTCTTAAGACATCAAAAGCTTTTTGCTATTCACTTCTTTTTCCCTTTTTCTTTCTTTTCTTTTGCTTAGAACCATTTTTTTTTATACTTTTCATTCCCCAAATCCTTTACTAGACACTTATACCAATTCTCCCTCCTAAAGACTCTTTCTTTTCTTTCAGCATCAATCTTTTCTTTTTCTTCTCTACCATAATAAGCACAAATCCAATACCAAACCCCAGCAATAAGATCCCACCTAGTCCTATCTAGTCCGAAAAATGCGAACTAGAACTACACAAGGTTCCATTCCTGTCGGCTCAGACCTAACACTTTCTACCAAGCTCAATCCATAAAAGGCCTAACACTCAGCAAAATCATAATTGGCTTGAAAGAAGGATAGGTTAAGGGTGTGGAGAAACTGTTCCAATGATGGGAATCAGCTACTTGGATCAACAAGAGTGGTAAAAAGGATAAGATGATCCAAATATGTATATGGTATCCATGAGTTTGCATGCAATGCACAACCAGATAATTGCAAGTCAAGATTAGGTTCTTATAAATAGGAAATGATGTCAAGTCACAACATGCTTCAATTAGGACCAAAATGCAATTCAAGAATTCCAAGTTTGTTTCAGCCTTACGTTTCAAACTAAATCACAATGCATCGCAGATCTAACAACGAGGGCTTTGATTCTAGCCTAGCAAATTAAGCAAGCTAACAAGGTTAAATTCATCATAGTCCCCTATGCTGGATGCAACAGTCCTATATGAAACATTCTAGACTCAATCCTATATGCAAATGCAAACTACATGAACACTCTTTTTATAGAAATTTTTTCAAAATTTTTCAAATTTTTATGGTTTTTTCTATGCCTTAGATGAAATGCATGCAGACTCAAGGATGCAAAATTTGAAAATAAGAAAACAAAACACAATGTCAAATACACCCTGAACCCTCCCCCAAACTTAAATTACACAGTCCCTTGTGTAATAAAAATTTGAGAAAAGATTCAAGATGCAAACAGAAAGCAAATAAAAATGCAGTGGTATATACAATGAAGGAGTTTGAGTGGTACCTCAAGGCTGTGTGAAGAAAGAGTCGATGGATTGCTCCATGCTCTCTCGCGTGTAGGCTGGTGCAGGAGGCTCTGGCGGGAGCAACTGGTCGATGCCTGTGCTCGATGGGGTCTGGAATTGCCACTGACGCTCAGGTTGCTCTCTTGGCTCGAAGGATGAAGCTCTCGGGGGTTCCATGCGGATGTTACGCCTAGGAGCTATGCTTGTTGAACCACTGCGTCTCAAAACGTTGAGTCCTGTGAATGGTGCAGGCGCAGGAGCTTCCTTAGCTTTCCCTTGAAGCTCTTTGATCTGATTTCCCATAACCGATACCGTCTTTTGCAGCGCTTTGATCATCTTGATTGACCACTTTCGGAGCCTGCTGATGTGCCTGTGAGCGTCCTGTAAGGTGCGGCCTTTGAATTCTTCAAGAGGGGAGTCCTGAAGGTCATCGTCGTCTGCATCGACCTGATCTGGTCGATGCTGCTCCGCTTCCTCTTGTTCTGCAATTGGAGCTTCCTCTTGCTCTCTTGGGTATAGCAGCACGGTAGGTGGGCAAAAATCGATGTTGTTTCCCATCCTAACGGTGGTGTGACTTGGGCAAGGAAGAGGCATCATCTTGGTGCAGCTGGCTTCTTGGTGGAAGAACCTGTAAAGGTACTGCCCGTTCACCATTTCCTTGGCGATAATCCCAGATTTTATCAAATGTGGCGTGTCTATCCATCTGGGTTCAACACCTTCACCATCTAATTCCACTCCACAAGCAGCTAGAATCGGGGTTATAACCCCTCCAATGCTCAATTCTCCTGACTTGTTTGACCTATATACCTTACAGGCCCATTCCTTGTAGCTTAGCAGCTGATCAAGTAGCTGGCAGGCGAGAGAAGTATCAGCCTTGTTCCCAATCAATTCTTTCCCAGATCTTGTGTAGCTCATCAATCCTGTTAGAGCTCCATCCAGCATCTCTAGTTCCAGCTGATTGACGTTTCCTGTGACTTTCCTTGCGTACATTGTGCTAGCAATGGCCTTATGTACGTACCGAAGAACAGGACTCCGTATTGCTGAGCTCTTCGATCTTCCTGATATATACTTGCTCGGGCCTGCTATTGTAAGCCACAGCTCATTCAGCTCCTTCTCATCATAGATGCTGTCAACCATTGTACCATTCCGGAAAGAAAACAGTGTATCGAGCTCCTTAATAGTGATGGAACACTCTTCTCCCTTCACTGAGAAGGTGATGTATCCCAAACCAGGATCCTCTTCAGCTTCAGGATCGATATCATCATAGAAATGGACTGCTAAGGTTGCCAAGAAGTGACAAGTCTCCTCCTGATGTGCTTCAAATTGGAAGCCCATGAATGTGCCCAGGTGGCACATATCCAGCAAATACTCCACATCTCTGTAGATGCCAAGGTCCTTCATAGTCTGGTGGTGAGGGTACCTTGTACCTTTGAAGTCCATACTCATCAATATCTCTATCAGCTCGTGGGGAGGAGGTAGCTTCTTGGGTTTGGTTCTCTTAGTCACATTTCTGGCAGGAGGCTCTGCAAACTGTTCTTCTTCACCACTTAGGTGCTCACCATCTGGTTGCAAAGGCTCTTCATCAATCGACTGCACAGGCTTTTTGCCTCTAGCTATCTCTTCTCTTCTTGAAGAGGTTTCTTCAGCCACATGCTCAGAAGCCTGATCCATTGGAGGTGCTTTTCTCCTTGTTTCTGTGAATGCTCGAGCTATTCCTTCTGATGTCAATGGCTTGTATTTCGGCTTACGGTACCTGAAACAATGATCAAACAGGAAGGAATCAGCAGTGTTACGCAGCATCGATCAGCAGCATCGACCAGTTTGGTCGATGCAGGCACTTGTACGGCTAGAAATCGAGGTGAGCAATCGAAATTCATATAATCCCATGTTTCAAAATCGAGAACACTTAATCTAGTGCATAGAACAGTCAACAACACCAGAACAGGCAACAATTTGGGATTACAATCAAAGATACCCAATTCTGGGTTTTTCTGGGTTTGCTCAAGAACACTCAAGAACACTCAAGAACAGAGCTTGAAACCCAGAAATCGATTTCCTTTAAACACCATAGCATCGATCAATTAAAGCAACTGAGAACGGAACAGAACTATCCTGAGCTTATTAGCTAATAATTCCATCAAAATCAGTTCCAATAGCATCAAACAACTCAATTAATCGAATTTGTGAACAGTAAAACCTCAAGAACACCAAGAACAGAACCAGAAATCGATTTCTCCTCAGTCAAATGCAGTTCTAATTAGCTTCTCCTAACCATCAAACCCAATGAATTCTCAACTTAATCGACTAGTCCTAGGCAGTTTAGCTTCAGAAGCTCGAAAACAAAGAAAACCCAGCAAATCCGAACCCAGAAATTCGAAAATTTGAGATTTCAAGAAGCTAAATTCGTTTAAGGCTTACCAAGGGAGTTTAACAGCATTGAGTTTCTTCATATTGAAAACAACACAGCAAGAAATCGATGGAGAGAAGTAGAGAAAGAGAGAGCAAACTCTGGTTTTGTTTTTGGTCGATTGGAGTTGTGAGGAAGAGATAAGGCGTGTGAGGCTATAAATAGAGGAGCAAGGAGTGTTGACTCGAGTTGCCCTAGTCAAGTCAACGTTTGGTCAACATTTTTTTTTTTTTTCATCTGCACGGCATCGACCAGTTTGATCGATGGGGTACATCGATGCTGTCCCTCTTCATCTCTGCCACTTAATCTCTTGAGTATCCTGAGCTATTGGTGCTCTTGCTTTGCCTTGCCACCTGAAACACCAAAGAAAACAGATCAAAAATACCAAAAAAAACTAAAAGAGATATGTACAAGGATAGACATGGGACTTCCTCCCAAGTGAGCTTGTTTAAAGTCACTGAGCTTGACTTTCAGTGCCTTTTCAGGCTTCTGGAGGGTGATGGAGAGGCTTAGAGATCCTCTCCGGTGTTGCTTCATTAACCATTATCTTCTTAAACTTGGGCTTGTTCACTGTAAACCCTGAACCATCTTCGAAGGTGGAACCACTTGCCTGACCATGCAGCTGCTCAATTTGTCCTTTCATCCCTTTCACAAGACATGTAAGTTCTCTCATTGAGCTTGTCAACTCTCTTATGGTCTCCTCCTGCCATTCGAATCTCTGCTTGAGAGCTTGAAGTTCTGAGTGATCACTAGGTGTAGGCTCCAAATTCGTTTTGGGGGGATCGAAGGAAGTAAGTGAGCTTGAACCACAAGTTAAATCGGAGACAGCAGCAAGTTTCTCTGCAGCTAGTTGTTCACGCTTCCGAGCTCTAGACCTGGCCAAATTAGAGGTGCATATCCCATAGCTGTCACTGAAATCATCCTCAGAGTGCTCATCTTCATCACTCTCTTCTTCTTCCCACACTGCATCTCCATCACGGATCAGAATCGCATTGCAAGTGTGCTTGGGTTGATCTTTTGTAGAGAACTGCTCTGGTGATGCTTCAGCTAACTGACCAGTCTCCTCAATGCAGAAAGTCTGGCCTCCTATCGTTGGCTTCTTCATTGCACTCCTAACATCAAAAGTCATCTTGAAACCTTTCCCGAGATTCAGATCAATCTTCCCATGCTTGACATCAATAACTGCCCCAGCTGTGGCCAAAAATGGCCTTCCCAGAAGTAGAGGGTCCTTAGGCTCCTCATCCATTTCTAAAACGATGAAATCTGTAGGGATATTCACATTCCCAACCTTCACAGGCAAGTCTTCAAGCAAACCATGGGGTTTCTTGACTGATCTATCAGCTAAAATCAGAGAAATGTTGGTGGGGCTGTACTTTCCGAATCCAAGTCTTTCAGCCACAGAAAGAGGCATAAGACTCACAGAGGATCCAAGGTCACAAAGACAATTGTCAAAAGTCTTTGGTCCTAGAGAGCAGGGTAGAGTGAAAGAGCCAGGATCATTCAGCTTCTCTGGGGTAACATCTTCCTTGGGAACAACAGCATTACTCTCTTCTTATTGCTTCACTTCCTGCTTGGCTTTGATCCTTTCCATAAGTAGATCCTTCAGAAACTCATGAGATTTAGGTATGAGTTTCACAGCTTCAATTAGAGGCATCTTGGACTCAAGAATCTTTATCTGCTCATCGAGAAGAGCTTGATACTGCTTCTTTTTTCGGCCCGGGAAGGGAAGTTGTGGCTTGTATGGAGGTGGATCAAAAGATGATCTCTTTTCCATAGAGATCCCAGGTTCTGTAGCGGAGAGTGCCTGGATCGATGCAGTGCATCGACCAGTGTGGTCGATACTGAGCTCTAGTGCAGGTTTTTCAGTTTTTTCTTGACATATGGAGAAATCCTCCCCATCTTGGCTGTCACTGTCCTCAGAGACCTGAAGTGTAGCTTTCTCATCAATCGCAACTGTTTCGTCGATACTGTCCTGAAGTCCAACATCATTGTCAAATACCAATTCTGCATCACTAGTGTCAAAGAGAAAGCCGCAGAACTCTACTTTGCTGATGTCCTCATCTTCATGTGATGGAATTGAGGAGATGGCATTACAAAACTCCTTAGGATTCTGAATAGCCTTTCCCGGAAGCTGCCCTGAAGTCTTGACAGTTGATGTAGAGGTCTGGTTACTCTCCAAGTGAGTCACTTTGGAAGTTAGTGAATCAACCTTAGTGTGCAGGTCATGGAATTGGTGATGTAGCGTGGCAAACTTCTTTGCATTTTCAAGATTACTAGCTGCCTGACCCTGTAGTATCTGCTGAAACATGCTGGTCACATCAGGAAGTGGTGCGAGAGGTGGGAAGCCTGGAGGTGCAGCCAGTTGCTGCGGGGGGATGAAAGGCTTGTTCTGCTGTTGCGGTTGCTGGTGCTGACCTTGCGGAGGCTGCGGAGGATAGACTTGGTCCTGCGGATTAGCAACATTGGTATTGCGATAGGAGAGGTTCGGATTAGGCCTGTAGTTGTTGTAGCCACGATTGTAACCAGCTTGGTTCTGCATGTAGCACAACTCTTCAGTGTGTTCTCCCTCCCCATCTTGGACCTGAACCTGCTCTGCTTCACAAACAAAGTTCAGCTGCTTTTGCTGTACCAATAACAACTTATCTAGCTTCTCATTTAGAGCTTTCATCTCCTTCCTTGTCTTATCATCAGAGTCAGAGGTGCTTCTAACAGTCCTGTCATAATCCTCACTGTAGTTTTCATCAGATTGTGCCAAGTTTTCCACAAGCTCCCAACCATCTGCTACGTCTTTATTCAAGAAATTCCCATTGCTGGCTGTATCAAGCATCATCCTAAACTTGGGTAAAAGACCTCTATATAAGGTGCTGAGCAGAGACTCATTGGAGAATCCATGGTGAGGGCATTTGCTGGTGTAGCTCTTGAACCGTTCCCATGCCTCACAAAAGGTCTCACCAGTCTTCTGAGTGAAGCTGGATATCTCATTTCGAAGCTTAGCTGTTCTGGAGTTGGAGAAGAACTTAGCAAGAAACACTTTCTTGCAATCGTCCCAGGAAGTAATAGAGCCTTGCGGTAGAGCTTTTTCCCATTGTCTTGCCTTGTCACCGAGAGAGAACGGAAATAGTCGCAGCTTGAGAGCGTCATCACTCACGCCGTTGATCTTTGTTAGGCCACAGAGCCTATCAAACTCGTCCAGGTGATCGAGTGGATCCTCCATTGGCAATCCATGGAATTTGCTATTCTGGATCATGTTGATCATACTGCTCTTGATCTCAAAATTGTTGTTGGGAATTGCTGGGGGAACGATTCCCTGACGCTGTGCATGAGTGTTAGGTGCATCGCCAGCACCAATGAGACGAGGCTGCCGTGGTGGGTTGCCCTGAGGAGGTGGAGGTATGTCGTGTTGGTTCTCCATAGCAACTGGGTCCTGTTGAGCAGCCTGTAGTCGTTCGCGTTGCTCTCGCAGTTCACGTGGCAGTCGGTTAATATTGTCGAGATAGTGAATGAGATGTTGATTGCCTTTAGACCGTGTGTGCATTCAGGTTGAGCCTGATCGATGTACTGGATCGAGCAAGGTGATCGATCGAGTGCTGCGGGTACCTGAAATGGACAGAGACAACAATCAAACAAGTCAGCAAACGAAGTAAAGTAAAGAAAAACTTGATCTTAAGTGATCTGAAATCCTAAATGCAACAAAATCACTCAAATGGCAACGGCGCCAAATTGAAACAAGAGTTTTTATAATGGTAGACACACAAGCAGAGGAGCAAGCAACAGGGGTGTTTCAATTCCCTTATGCAATCATTGCAGCACAAAGGTATCAATCCATAAGAGTGAGCTATTGACCAATCAGGATGCAATCATTTCACTTAATCCAAGCCAAGCAGAAACAATTTGGTATCTAGCAACCTAAGTGAACAAAAGAGAAAATAAAAAAAAACAAGAACTAACAGAGAACTAGCAAAAGCAGAAGCAATCGATCAAACAAGCAAATAGCAATCAGATGAGGAAATAGAGCTCATGAGAATGGGAATAATTGGTCAGTGAACCCTCCTAGATCAACTAAGGTGTCTAACAAAAACTCATACAGAGCTAATCCCTTGACGAAAGATTCGAATATAGGTCAATCCACTCTCGTGACAGAGACCCCTCTAAACTATGCTACCTCCAAACCTAGATCTCTCTAGAGAAGCATAACATAGCAGGCATTAATAATCAATCAATCAAAGCCAATAAACACTCTAAGCAACCAATCTCTTGGGTTAGACATGTAAATCTCTAGAAAAAGTTGGTTCAGGCATTTCAACAAACACCTCTCGGGCAGGAAATACCTAGGGTCTAATTTCAACTTCTCAGAAAGAAATTAGCATTAAAAACACTCACCCAGAAGGGATCTAAACAGATCTAAGCTTAAACACCCTAGAAGATCAAAGATTCATCACTTTCCTAACCCATCCTCAAGAACCCTAAGCAGACTACTCACAAATCATCATAAAATGCATAAACCCAGAAAATAAAATAAATTGCATAATCATAAAGATAAAGATGAGATTAAGAGAACTGTGAATGTAGAAAGTGCAAAATCAAAATGGATTAAGAGAGATCTGGATCACAAAGTGTCTGGTTTATAGAGTTCTAGAGAGAAAAGAGAGAGATTAGGGATAAGAGAAAAGTAAGGATAAGATAAAAATCTAGATAATTGTCTCAGCACAACAGCTGTATTTATACTACTTTAGGCAAAGTCAAAACCCTAATTCTAAAAATCAAAAGTCAAAGGCGGCTAGGCTGGGCATCGATCACTTTGGTCGATCAGGGTGGTCGATGCCTTGTGATCTTCAAAGCTTGCACCTTTCTTCCTTGGCATCGATCAGTCTGCTCGATCAGTTTGGTCGATGCCTTGTGTTCTTCAAAGCTTGGACCTTTTTGCTTGGGATCGATCAACTGCTCGATGGTGGTGCTCGATGCAGGGTCCTCTTTTCACCAATCAGCTCCTTTTTGTACCTAAACAACTCCAAATGCAAGAATGTATGCAGTGCTTCATGCAATAACCTACTAATCATGCAAAGTGACTACAAATGACTAAAAATGGTATGAACAGGGGATGAATCAATTCTAAAGTGGTGAGAATTCAATGCTTAAAACATGTAAAATATAGACATATCAATTACGAGTGTTTAGACAACACTTATACCCATTTTCTCCCAAAAGAGGCTAAAACCAACAAAAACATTGCTTAGAAGTAGTAAACCGCTTTGTTAGTGTTTCTATAGTAAAAATGTATCACAATCCAATGCATTTAACTAATTTTAAGAGTTAGAGATGGATACGAAGTGTTTAGACAACACTTATACCCATTTTCTCCCAAAAGAGGCGAAAACCAACAACAAATTCCTTGGAAGAAGTAAATAGCTTTGTTAGTGTTTCTATGGTCAAAATGTGTCACAATCCAATGCGTTTGACTAATTATAAGAGTTAGAGATGGATTAGAAGTGTTTAGACAACACTTATACCCATTTTCTCCCAAAAGAAACTAAAACCAACAAAAACATTGCTTAGAAGTAGTAAACAGCTTTGTTCGTGTTTCTATGGTCAAAATGTATCAAAATCCAATACATTTGACTAATTATAAGAGTTAGAGATAGATACGGAGTGTTTAGACAACACTTATACTCATTTTCAACCAAAAGAGACGAAAACACACAACAAATTCCTTAGAAAAAGTAAATAGCTTTGTTAGTGTTTCTATGGTAAAAATGTATCACAATCCTATGCATTTGACTAATTATAAGAGTTAGAGATGGATACGGAGTGTTTAGACAACACTTATACCCATTTTCTCCCAAAAGAGGCGAAAACCAACAACAAATTCCTTAGAAGTAGTAAACAGTTTTTGACTAATTGTGCCACAATCCAATGCTTTTGACTAATTATAAGAGTTAGAGTAGAGATGGATTAGGAGTGTTTAGACAACACTTATACCCATTTTCTCCCAAAAGAAACTAAAACCAACAAAATCATTGCTTAGAAGTAGTAAACCGCTTTATTAGTGTTTCTATGGTAAAAATGTATCACAATCCAATGCATTTGACTAATTATAAGAGTTAGAGATGGATACGGAGTGTTGATATGTCTATATTTTACAGGTTTTAAGCATTCATTTCTCATCATATTAGCACTGTTTCATCCTCTGTTCATACCATTTTTAGTCATTTATAGTCACTTTGCATGTTTAGTAGGTTGTTGCATGAGTATTGCATACATACTTGCATTTGGAGTTGTTTAGGTACAAAAAGGAGCTGATTGGTGAAAAGAGGACCCTGCATCGAGCACTACCATCGAGCAGCTGATCGATCCCAAGCAAAAAGGTCCAAGCTTTGAAGAACACAAGGCATCGACCAAACTGATCGAGCAGACTGATCGATGCCAAGGAAGAAAGGTGCAAGCTTTGGAGATCACAAGGCATCGACCACCCTGATCGACCAAAGTGATCGATGCCCAGCCTAGCCGCCTTTGACTTTTGGTTTTTAGAATTAGGGTTTTGACTTTGCCTAAAGTAGTATAAATACAGCTGTTGTGCTGAAACAAATATCCAGATATTATCTTATCCTTACTTTTCTCTTATCCCTAATCTCTCTCTTTTCTCTCTAGAACTCTATAAACCAGACACTTTGTGATCCAGATCTCTCTTAATCCATTTTGATTTTGCACTTTCTACATTCACAGTTCTCTTAATCTCATCTTTATCTTTATGATTATGCAATTTATTTTATTTTCTGGGTTTATGCATTTTATGATGATTTGTGAGTAGTCTGCTTAGGGTTCTTGAGGATGGGTTAGGGAAGTGATGAATCCTTGATCTTCTAGGGTGTTTAAGCTTAGATCTGTTTAGATCCCTTCTGGGTGAGTGTTTTTAATGCTAATTTCTTTCTGAGAAGTTGAAATTAGACCCTAGGTATTTCCTGCCCGAGAGGTGTTTGTTGAAATGCTTGAACCAACTTTTTCCAGAGATTTACATGTCTAACCCAAGAGATTGGTTGCTTAGAGTGTTTATTGGCTTTGATTGATTGATTATTAATGCCTGCTATGTTATGCTTCTCTAGAGAGATCTAGGTTTGGAGGTAGCATAGTTTAGAGGGGTCTCTGTCACGAGAGTGGATTGACCTATATTCGAATCTTTCGTCAAGGGATTAGCTCTGCATGAGTTTTTGTTAGACACCTTAGTTGATCTAGGAGGATTCACTGACCAATTATTCCCATTCTCAAGGGCTCTATTTCTTCATCTGATTGTTACTTCTTTGATCGATTGCTTCTGCTTCTGTTTCTGCTAGTTCTCTGTTAGTTCTTGTTTTTGTTTTCTCTTTTGCTCACTTAGGTTGCTAGATACCCAAACCATTGCTGCTTGACTTGAATTAAGTGAAATGATTGTATCCTGATTTGTCAATAGCTCACTCTTATGGATTGATACCTTTGTGCTGCAATGACTGCATAAGGGAATTGAAACACCCCTGTTGCCTCCTCTTGTGTGTGTCTCTACCACCATTAAAAAGCTTGTTTCAAGTGTTTAGACAACACTTATACCCTTTTCTCCCAAAAGAGGCGAAAACCAACAACAAATTCCTTAGAAGAAGTAAATAGCTTTGTTAGTGTTTCTATGGTCAAAATGTGTCACAATCCAATGCATTTGACGAATTATAAGAGTTTTAGAGATGGATTCGGAGTGTTTAGACAACACTTATACCCATTTTCTCCCAAAAGAGGCTAAAACCAACAAAAACATTGCTTAGAAGTAGTAAACCGCTTTGTTAGTGTTTCTATAGTAAAAATGTATCACAATCCAATGCATTTAACTAATTTTAAGAGTTAGAGATGGATACGAAGTGTTTAGACAACACTTATACCCATTTTCTCCCAAAAGAGGCGAAAACCAACAACAAATTCCTTGGAAGAAGTAAATAGCTTTGTTAGTGTTTTTATGGTCAAAATGTGTCACAATCCAATGCGTTTGACTAATTATAAGAGTTAGAGATGGATTAGAAGTGTTTAGACAACACTTATACCCATTTTCTCCCAAAAGAAACTAAAACCAACAAAAACATTGCTTAGAAGTAGTAAACCGCGTTTTTAGTGTTTGTATGGTCAATATGTGCGACAATCTAATGCATTTGACTAATTATAAGAGTTAGAGATGGATTAGGAGTGTTTAGACAACACTTATACCCATTTTCTCCCAAAAGAAACTAAAACCAACAAAAACATTGCTTAGAAGTAGTAAACCGCTTTGTTAGTGTTTCTATGGTAAAAATGTATCACAATCCAATGCATTTGACTAACTATAAGAGTTAGAGATGGATACGGAGTGTTTAGACAACACTTATACCCATTTTCTCCCAAAAGAGGTGAAAACCAACAACAAATTCCTTAGAAGAAGTAAATAGCTTTGTTAGTGTTTCTATGGTCAAAATGTGTCACAATCTAATGCGTTTGACTAATTATGAGAGTTAGAGATGGATTAGGAGTGTTTAGACAACACTTATACCCATTTTCTCCCAAAAGAAACTAAAACCAACAAAAACATTGTTTAGAAGTAGTAAACCGCTTTGTTAGTGTTTCTATGGTAAAAATGTATCACAATCCAATGCATTTGACTAATTTTAAGAGTTAGAGATGGATACGGAGTGTTTAGACAACACTTATACTCATTTTCAACCAAAAGAGACGAAAACCAACAACAAATTCCTTAGAAAAAGTAAATAGCTTTGTTACTGTTTCTATGGTAAAAATGTATCACAATCCAATGCATTTGACTAATTATAAGAGTTAGAGATGGATACGGAGTGTTTAGACAACACTTATACCCATTTTCTCACAAAAGAGGCTAAAACCAACAAAAACATTGCTTAGAAGTAGTAAACAGCTTTGTTAGTGTTTCTATGGTCAAAATGTATCAAAATCCAATACATTTGACTAATTATAAGAGTTTGAGATAGATACAGAGTGTTTAGACAACACTTATACTCATTTTCAACCAAAAGAGACGAAAACACACAACAAATTCCTTAGAAAAAGTAAATAGCTTTGTTAGTGTTTCTATGGTAAAAATGTATCACAATCCTATGCATTTGACTAATTATAAGAGTTAGAGATGGATACGGAGTGTTTAGACAACACTTATACCCATTTTCTCCCAAAAGAGGCGAAAACCAATAACAAATTCCTTAGAAGTAGTAAACAGTTTTTTTAGTATTTGTATGGTCAAAATGTGCCACAATCCAATGCTTTTGACTAATTATAAGAGTTAGAGATGGATTAGGAGTGTTTAGACAACACTTATACCCATTTTCTCCCAAAAGAAACTAAAACCAACAAAATCATTGCTTAGAAGTAGTAAACCGCTTTATTAGTGTTTCTATGGTAAAAATGTATCACAATCCAATGCATTTGACTAATTATAAGAGTTAGAGATGGATACGGAGTGTTTAGACAACACTTATACCCTTTTCTCCCAAAAGAGGCGAAAACCAACAACAAATTCCTTAGAAGAAGTAAATAGCTTTGTTAGTGTTTCTATGGTCAAAATGTGTCACAATCCAATGCATTTGACTAATTATAAGAGTTTTAGAGATGGATTCGGAGTGTTTAGACAACACTTATACCCATTTTCTCCCAAAAGAGGCTAAAACCAACAAAAACATTGCTTAGAAGTAGTAAACAGCTTTGTTAGTGTTTCTATGGTCAAAATGTATCACAATCCAATGCATTTGACTAATTATAAGAGTTAGAGATGGATTACGAGTGTTTAGACAACACTTATACCCATTTTCTCCCAAAAGAGGCTAAAACCAACAAAAACATTGCTTAGAAGTAGTAAACCGCTTTGTTAGTGTTTCTATAGTAAAAATGTATCACAATCCAATGCATTTAACTAATTTTAAGAGTTAGAGATGGATACGAAGTGTTTAGACAACACTTATACCCATTTTCTCCCAAAAGAGGCGAAAACCAACAACAAATTCCTTAGAAGAAGTAAATAGCTTTGTTAGTGTTTCTATGGTCAAAATGTGTCACAATCCAATGCGTTTAACTAATTATAAGAGTTAGAGATGGATTAGGAGTGTTTAGACAACACTTATACCCATTTTCTCCCAAAAGAGGCTAAAACCAACAAAAACATTGCTTAGAAGTAGTAAACCGCTTTATTAGTGTTTCTATTATCAAAATGTATCACAATCCAATGCATTTGACTAATTATAAGAGTTAGAGATGGATACAGAGTGTTTGGACAACACTTATACCCATTTTCTCCCAAAAGAGGCGAAAACCAACAACAAATTCCTTAGAAAAAGTAAATAGCTTTGTTAGTGTTTCTATGGTCAAAATGGTCCCAATCCAATGCATTTGACTAATTATAAGAGTGAGAGATGGATACGGAGTGTTTAGACAACACTTATACCCATTTTCTCCCAAAAGAGGCTAAAACCAACAAAAACATTGCATAGAAGTAGTAAAAAGCTTTTTTAGTGTTTGTATGGTCAAAATGTGTCACAATCCAATGTGTTTGACTAATTATAAGAGTTAGAGATTTATTATGAGTTTTTAGACAACACTTATACCCATTTTCTCCCAAAAGAAACTAAAACAGACAAAAACATTGCTTAGAAGTAGTAAACCGCTTTGTTAGTGTTTCTATGGTCAAAATGTATCACAATCCAATGCATTTGACTAATTATAAGAGTTATAGAGATGGATTCATGATATGTCTATATTTTACATGTTTTAAGCATTGATTTCTCACCACTTTAGCACTGATTCATCCCCTGTTCATACCACTTTTAGTCATTTGTGGTCATTTTGCATGATTAGTAGGTTATTGCATGAGCATTGCATACATTCTTGCATTTGGAGTTGTTTAGGTACAAAAAGGAGCTGATTGGTGAAAAGAGGACCCTGCATCGAGTACCACCATCGAGCTGTTGATCGATGCCAAGACAGAAAGGTGGGAACTTTGAAGAACATGAGGCATCGACCAAACTGATCGAGCAGACTGATCGATGCCAAGGAAGAAAGGTGCAAGCTTTGAAGATCACAAGGCATCGACCACCCTGATCGACCAAAGTGATCGATGCCTAGCCTAGCCGCCTTTGACTTTTGGTTTTTAGAATTAGGGTTTTGACTTTTCCTAAAGTAGTATAAATACAGCTGTTGTGCTGAGACAAATATCCAGATATTATCTTATCCTTACTTTTCTCTTATCCCTAATCTCTCTCTTTTCTCTCTAGAACTCTATAAACCAGACACTTTGTGATCCAGATCTCTCTTAATCCATTTTGATTTTGCATTTTCTACATTCACAGTTCTCTTAATCTCATCTTTAGCTTTATGATTATGCAATTTATTTTATTTTCTGGGTTTATGCATTTTATGATGATTTGTGAGTAGTCTGCTTAGGGTTCTTGAGGATGGGTTAGGAAAGTGATGAATCTTTGATCTTCTAGGGTGTTTAAGCTTAGATCTGTTTAGATCCCTTCTGGGTGAGTGTTTTTAATGCTAATTTCTTTCTGAGAAGTTGAAATTAGACCCTAGGTATTTCCTGCCCGAGAGGTGTTTGTTGAAATGCTTGAACCAACTTTTTCCAGAGATTTACATGTCTAACCCAAGAGATTGGTTGCTTAGAGTGTTTATTGGCTTTGATTGATTGATTATTAATGCCTGCTATGTTATGCTTCTCTAGAGAGATCTAGGTTTGGAGGTAGCATAGTTTAGAGGGGTCTCTGTCACGAGAGTGGATTGACCTATATTCGAATCTTTCGTCAAGGGATTAGCTCTGCATGAGTTGTTGTTAGACACCTTAGTTGATCTAGGAGGATTCACTGACCAATTATTCCCATTCTCAAGAGCTCTATTTCCTCATCTGATTGCTATTTGCTTGTTTGATCGATTGCTTCTGCTTCTGCTAGTTCTCTGTTAGTTCTTGTTTTTGTTTTCTCTTTTGCTCATTTAGGTTGCTAGATACCCAAACCATTACTGCTTGACTTGAATTAAGTGAAATGATTGTATCCTGATTGGTCAATAGCTCACTCTTATGGATTGATACCTTTGTGCTGCAATGACTGCATAAGGGAATTGAAACACCCCTGTTGCCTCCTCTTGTGTGTGTCTCTACCACCATTAAAAACCATGTTTCAATTCAGAGTGTTTAGACAACACTTATACCCATTTTCTCCCAAAAGAGGCTAAAACCAACAAAAACATTGCTTAGAAGTAGTAAACAGGTTTGTTAGTGTTTCTATGGTCAAAATGTATCACAATCCAAGGCTTTTGACTAATTATATGAGTTAGAGATGGATACGAAGTGTTTAGACAACACTTATACCCATTTTCTCCCAAAAGAGGCGAAAACCAACAACAAATTCCTTAGAAGAAGTAAATAGCTTTGTTAGTGTTTCTATGGTCAAAATGTGTCACAATCCAATGCGTTTAACTAATTATAAGAGTTAGAGATGGATTAGGAGTGTTTAGACAACACTTATACCCATTTTCTCCCAAAAGAGGCTAAAACCAACAAAAACATTGCTTAGAAGTAGTAAACCACTTTATTAGTGTTTCTATTATCAAAATGTATCACAATCCAATGCATTTGACTAATTATAAGAGTTAGAGATGGATACAGAGTGTTTGGACAACACTTATACCCATTTTCTCCCAAAAGAGGCAAAAACCAACAACAAATTCTTTAGAAGAAGTAAATAGCTTTGTTACTGTTTCTATGGTCAAAATGGTCCCAATCCAATGCATTTGACTAATTATAAGAGTGAGAGATGGATACGGAGTGTTTAGACAACACTTATACCCATTTTCTCCCAAAAGAGGCTAAAACCAACAAAAACATTGCATAGAAGTAGTAAAAAGCTTTTTTAGTGTTTGTATGGTCAAAATGTGTCACAATCCAATGTGTTTGACTAATTATAAGAGTTAGAGATTTATTAGGAGTGTTTAGACAACACTTAACCCATTTTCTCCCAAAAGAAACTAAAACAGACAAAAACATTGCTTAGAAGTAGTAAACCGCTTTGTTAGTATTTCTATGGTCAAAATGTATCACAATCGAATGCATTTAACTAATTATAAGAGTTATAGAGATGGATTCAGAGTGTTTAGACAACACTTATACCCATTTTCTCCCAAAAGAGGCTAAAACCAACAAAAACATTGCTTAGAAGTAGTAAACAGCTTTGTTAGTGTTTCTATGGTCAAAATGTATCACAATCCAAGGCTTTTGACTAATTATATGAGTTAGAGATGGATTAGGAGTGTTTAGACTACACTTATACCCATTTTCTCTCAAAAGAGACGAAAACCAACAAAAACATTGCTTAGAAGTAGTAAACCGCTTTGTTAGTGTTTCTATGGTAAAAATGTATCACAATCCAATGCATTATACTAATTATAAGAGTTAGAGATGGATACGGAGTGTTTAGACAACACTTATACCCATTTTCTCCCAAAAGAGGCGAAAACCAACAAAAACATTGCTTAAAAGTAGTAAACAGCTTTGTTAGTGTTTCTATGGTCAAAATGTATCACAATCTAATGCATTTGACTAATTATAAGAGTTAGAGATGGATATGGAGTCTTTAGACAACACTGATACCCATTTTCTCCCAAAAGAGGCTAAAACCGACAAAAACATTGCTTAGAAGTAGTAAAAAGCTTTTTTAGTGTTTGTATGGTCAAAATGTGCCACAATCCAATGCATTTGACTAATTATAAGAGTTATAGAGATGGATTCGGAGTGTTTAGACAACACTTATACCCATTTTCTCCAAAAAGAGGCTAAAACCAACAAAAACATTGCTTAGAAGTAGTAAACAGCTTTGTTAGTGTTTTTATGGTCAAAATGTATCACAATCCAATGCATTTGACTAATTATAAGAGTTAGAGATGGATACAGAGTGTTTAGACAACACTTATACCCATTTTCTCCCAAAAGAGGCGAAAACCAACAACAAATTCCTTAGAAGAAGTAAATAGCTTTGTTACTGTTTCTATGGTCAAAATGGTCACAATCCAATGCATTTGACTAATTATAAGAGTTAGAGATGGATACGGAGTGTTTAGACAACACTTATACCCATTTTCTCCCAAAAGAGGCTAAAACCAACAAAAACATTGCTTAGAAGTAGTAAACCGCTTTGTTAGTGTTTCTATTGTCAAAATGTATCACAATCCAATGCATTTGACTAATTATAAGAGTTAGAGATGGATACGGAGTGTTTAGACAACACTTATACCCATTTTCTCCCAAAAGAGGCGAAAACCAACAAAAAATTCCTTAGAAGAAGTAAATAGCTTTGTTAGTGTTTCTATGGTCAAAATGTGTCACAATCCAATGCATTTGACTAATTATAAGAGTTAGAGATGGATACGGAGTGTTTAGACAACACTTATACCCATTTTCTCCCAAAAGAGGCTAAAACCAACAAAAACATTGCTTAGAAGTAGTAAAACGCTTTGTTAGTGTTTCTATGGTCAAAATGTGTCACAATCCAATGCGTTTGACAAATTATAAGAGTTAGAGATGAATTAGTAGTGTTTAGACAACACTTATACCCATTTTCTCCCAAAAGAAACTAAAACCAACAAAAACATTGCTTAGAAGTAGTAAACCGCTTTGTTAGTGTTTCTATGGTCAAAATGTATCACAATCCAATGCATTTGACTAATTATAAGAGTTAGAGATGGATTAGTAGTGTTTAGACAACACTTATACCCATTTTCTCCCAAAAGAGGCTAAAACCAACAAAAACATTGCTTAGAAGTAGTAAACAGCTTTGTTAGTGTTTCTATGGTCAAAATGTATCACAATCCAATGCATTTGACTAATTATAAGAGTTAGAGATGGATTAGGAGTGTTTAGACAACACTTATACCCATTTTCTCCCAAAAGAGGCTAAAACCAACAAAAACATTGCTTAGAAGTAGTAAACCGCTTTGTTAGTGTTTCTATGGTCAAAATGTATCACAATCCAATGCATTTGACTAATTATAAGAGTTAGAGATGGATACAGAGTGTTTAGACAACACTTATACCCATTTTCTCCCAAAAGAGGCGAAAACCAACAACAAATTGCTTAGAAGTAGTAAACAGCTTTGTTAGTGTTTTATGGTCAAATGTATCACAATCCAATGCGTTTGACTAATTATAAGAGTTAGAGATGGATACGGAGTGTTTAGACAACACTTATACCCATTTTCTCCCAAAAGAGCTAAAACCAACAAAAACATTGCTTAGAAGTAGTAAACCGCTTGTTAGTGTTTCTATTGTCAAAATGTATCACAATCCAATGCATTTGACTAATTATAAGAGTTAGAGATGGATACGGAGTGTTTAGACAACACTTATACCCATTTTCTCCCAAAAGAGGCTAAAACAAACAAAAAATTGCTTAGAGTAGTAAACGCTTTGTTAGTGTTTCTATGGTCAAAATGTATCACAATCCAATGCAGTTGACTAATTATAAGAGTTAGAGATGGATACGGAGTGTTTAGACAACACTTATACCCATTTTCTCCCAAAAGAGGCTAAAACCACAAAAACATTGCTTAGAAGTAGTAAAAGTTTTTTTTAGTGTTTTTATGGTCAAAATGTGCCACAATCCAATGCCTTTGACTAATTCTAAGAGTTTAGAGATGGTTCGGAGTGTTTAGACACACTTATACCCATTTTCTCCCAAAAGGTAAAACCAACAAAAACATTGCTTAGAAGTCTAAACAGCTTTCTTAGTGTTTTCTCTGGTCAAAATGTATCACAATCCAATGCATTTTGACTAACTATAAGATGTTAGAGATGGATTACAGTGTTTAGACAACACTTATACCAATTTTTCCCTAAAAGAGACGAAAACCAACAACAAATTCCTTAGAAGAAGTAAATAGCTTTGTTAATGTTTCTATGATCAAAATGTGTCACAATCCAATGCGTTTTTGACTAATTATAGAGTAAGATGGATTATGAGTTTTAGACAACACTTATACCCATTTTCTCCCAAAAGAGGCTAAACCAACAAAAACATTGCTAGAAGTAGTAAACCGCTTTGTTAGTGTTTCTATGGTCAAAATGTATCACAATCCAATGCATTTGACTAATTATAAGAGTTAGAGATGGATACGGAGTGTTTAGACAACACTTATACCCATTTTCTCCCAAAAGAGGCTAAAACCAACAACAACATTCCTTAGAAGAAGTAAATAGCTTTGTTAGTGTTTCTATGGTCAAAATGTGTCACAATCCAATGCATTTGACTAATTATAAGAGTTAGAGATGGATTAAGGAGTGTTTAGACAACACTTATACCCATTTTCTCCCAAAAGAGGCTAAAACCAACAAAAAAATTGCTTAGAAGTAGTAAACAGCTTTGTTAGTGTTTCTATGGTCAAAATGTATCACAATCCAATGCATTTGACTAATTATAAGAGTTAGAGATGGATTACGGAGTGTTTAGACAACACTTATACCCATTTTCTCCCAAAAGAGGCTAAAACCAACAAAAACATTGCTTAGAAGTAGTAAACAGCTTTGTTAGTGTTTCTATGGTCAAAATGTATCACAATCCAATGCATTTGACTAATTATAAGAGTTAGAGATGGATTACGGAGTGTTTAGACAACACTTATACCCATTTTCTCCCAAAAGAGGCTAAAACCAACAAAAACATTGCTTAGAAGTAGTAAACCGCTTTGTTAGTGTTTCTATTGTCAAAATGTATCACAATCCAATGCATTTGACTAATTATAAGAGTTAGAGATGGATACGGAGTGTTTAGACAACACTTATACCCATTTTCTCCCAAAAGAGGCTAAAACCAACAAAAACATTGCTTAGAAGTAGTAAACAGCTTTGTTAGTGTTTCTATGGTCAAAATGTATCACAATCCAATGCATTTGACTAATTATAAGAGTTAGAGATGGATACGGAGTGTTTAGACAACACTTATACCCATTTTCTCCCAAAAGAGGCTAAAACCAACAAAAACATTGCTTAGAAGTAGTAAACCGCTTTGTTAGTGTTTCTATGGTAAAAATGTATCACAATCCAATGCATTTGACTAATTATAAGAGTTAGAGATGGATACGGAGTGTTAAGACAACACTTATACCCATTTTCTCTCAAAAGAGGCTAAAACCAACAAAAAATTCCTTAGAAGAAGTAAATAGCTTTGTTATTGTTTCTATGGTCAAAATGTGTCACAATCCAATGCATTTGACTAATTATAAGAGTTAGAAATGGATACGGAGTGTTTAGACAACACTTATACCCATTTTCTCCCAAAAGAGGCTAAAACCAACAAAAACATTGCTTAGAAGTAGTAAACC
Source organism: Erysimum cheiranthoides (assembly GCA_011420285.2). Taxonomy (NCBI): domain Eukaryota; kingdom Viridiplantae; phylum Streptophyta; class Magnoliopsida; order Brassicales; family Brassicaceae; genus Erysimum; species Erysimum cheiranthoides. Next base: position 7,782,796 of record CM022181.2, on the reverse strand, counting down.
GCTTTGTTAGTGTTTCTATGGTCAAAATGTATCACAATCCAATGCATTTGACTAATTATAAGAGTTAGAGATGGATACGGAGTGTTTAGACAACACTTATACCCATTTTCTCCCAAAAGAGGCTAAAACCAACAAAAACATTGCTTAGAAGTAGTAAACCGCTTTGTTAGTGTTTCTATTGTCAAAATGTATCACAATCCAATGCATTTGACTAATTATAAGAGTTAGAGATGGATTCAGAGTGTTTAGACAACACTTATACCCATTTTCTCCCCAAAAGAGGCTAAAACCAACAAAACATTGCTAGAAGTAGTAAAAAGCTTTGTTAGTGTTTCTATGGTCAAAATGTATCACAATCCAAGGCTTTGACTAATTATAGTGAGAGATGGATTAGAGTGTTTAGACTACACTTACCCATTTTCTCCCAAAAGAGGCTTAAAACCAACAAAAACATTGCTTAGAAGTAGTAAACCGCTTTGTTAGTTTTCTATGGTCAAAATGTATCACAATCCATGCATTTGACTAATTATAAGAGTAGAGATGGATACAGAGTTTTTGGACACACTTATACCCATTTTCTCCCAAAAGAGGCGAAAACCAACAACAAATTCCTTAGAAGTAGTAAACAGTTTTTTTTAGTATTTGTATGGTCAAAATGTGCCACTCCAATGCGTTTGACTAATTATAAGAGTTGAGATGATGGATTGTTTGGAGTGTTTAGACTACACTTATACCCATTTTCTCCCAAAAGAAAGCTAAAACCAACAAAAACATTGCTTAGAAGTAGTAAACCGCTTTGTTAGTGTTTCTATTGTCAAAATGTATCACAATCCAATGCATTTGACTAATTATAAGAGTTAGAGATGGATACGGAGTGTTTAGACAACACTTATACCCATTTTCTCCCAAAAGAGGCGAAAACCAACAACAAATTCCTTAGAAGAAGTAAATAGCTTTGTTAGTGTTTCTATGGTCAAAATGTGTCACAATCCAATGCGTTTGACTAATTATAAGAGTTAGAGATGGATTAGGAGTGTTTAGACAACACTTATACCCATTTTCTCCCAAAAGAGGCTAAAACCAACAAAAACATTGCTTAGAAGTAGTAAACCGCTTTGTTAGTGTTTCTATGGTCAAAATGTATCACAATCCAATGCATTTGACTAATTATAAGAGTTAGAGATGGATACGGAGTGTTTAGACAACACTTATACCCATTTTCTCCCAAAAGAGGCGAAAACCAACAAAAACATTGCTTAGAAGTAGTAAACAGCTTTGTTAGTGTTTCTATGGTCAAAATGTATCACAATCCAATGCTTTTGACTAATTATAAGAGTTAGAGATGGATTACGGAGTGTTTAGACAACACTTATACCCATTTTCTCCCAAAAGAGGCTAAAACCAACAAAAACATTGCTTAGAAGTAGTAAACCGCTTTGTTAGTGTTTCTATGGTCAAAATGTATCACAATCCAATGCATTTGACTAATTATAAGAGTTAGAGATGGATACGGAGTGTTTAGACAACACTTATACCCATTTTCTCCCAAAAGAGGCTAAAACCAACAAAAAATTGCTTAGAAGAAGTAAAAAGCTTTGTTAGTGTTTCTATGGTCAAAATGTGTCACAATCCAATGCATTTGACTAATTATAAGAGTTAGAGATGGATACGGAGTGTTTAGACAACACTTATACCCATTTTCTCCCAAAAGAGGCTAAAACCAACAAAAACATTGCTTAGAAGTAGTAAACCGCTTTGTTAGTGTTTCTATGGTCAAAATGTATCACAATCCAATGCATTTGACTAATTATAAGAGTTAGAGATGGATACGGAGTGTTTAGACAACACTTATACCCATTTTCTCCCAAAAGAGGCTAAAACCAACAAAAACATTGCTTAGAAGTAGTAAACCGCTTTGTTAGTGTTTCTATGGTCAAAATGTATCACAATCCAATGCATTTGACTAATTATAAGAGTTAGAGATGGATACGGAGTGTTTAGACAACACTTATACCCATTTTCTCCCAAAAGAGGCTAAAACCAACAAAAACATTGCTTAGAAGTAGTAAACCGCTTTGTTAGTGTTTCTATGGTCAAAATGTATCACAATCCAATGCATTTGACTAATTATAAGAGTTAGAGATGGATACGGAGTGTTTAGACAACACTTATACCCATTTTCTCCCAAAAGAGGCTAAAACCAACAAAAACATTGCTTAGAAGTAGTAAACGCTTTGTTAGTGTTTCTATGGTCAAAATGTATCACAATCCAATGCATTTGACTAATTATAAGAGTTAGAGATGGATTACGGAGTGTTTAGACAACACTTATACCCATTTTCTCCCAAAAGAGGCTAAAACCAACAAAAACATTGCTTAGAAGTAGTAAACCGCTTTGTTAGTGTTTCTATGGTCAAAATGTATCACAATCCAATGCATTTGACTAATTATAAGAGTTAGAGATGGATACGGAGTGTTTAGACAACACTTATACCCATTTTCTCCCAAAAGAGGCGAAAACCAACAACAAATTCCTTAGAAGTAAGTAAACAGCTTTGTTAGTGTTTCTATGGTCAAAATGTGCCACAATCCAATGCGTTTGACTAATTATAAGAGTTAGAGATGGATTAGGAGTGTTTAGACTACACTTATACCCATTTTCTCCCAAAAGAAACTAAAACCAACAAAATTATTGCTTAGAAGTAGTAAACCGCTTTGTTAGTGTTTCTATGGTAAAAATGTATCACAATCCAATGCATTTGACTAACTATAAGAGTTAGAGATGGATACGGAGTGTTTAGACAACACTTATACCCTTTTCTCCCAAAAGAGGCGAAAACCAACAACAAATTCCTTAGAAGAAGTAAATAGCTTTGTTAGTGTTTCTATGGTCAAAATGTGTCACAATCCAATGCGTTTGACTAATTATAAGAGTTAGAGATGGATTAGGAGTGTTTAGACAACACTTATACCCATTTTCTCCCAAAAGAGGCTAAAACCAACAAAAACATTGCTTAGAAGTAGTAAAAAGTTTTTTTTAGTGTTTTTATGGTCAAAATGTGCCACAATCCAATGCATTTGACTAATTCTAAGAGTTTTAGAGATGGATTCGGAGTGTTTAGACAACACTTATACCCATTTTCTCCCAAAAGAGGCTAAAACCAACAAAAACATTGCTTAGAAGTAGTAAACAGCTTTCTTAGTGTTTCTATGGTCAAAATGTATCACAATCCAATGCATTTGACTAACTATAAGAGTTAGAGATGGATTACGAGTGTTAGACAACACTTATACCCATTTCTCCCAAAAGAGGCGAAAACCAACAACAAATTCCTTAGAAGAAGTAAACTAGCTTTGTTAGTGTTTCTATGGTCAAAATGTGTCACAATCCAATGCATTTGACTAATTATAAGAGTTAGAGATGGATAGGAGTGTTTAGACAACACTTATACCCATTTTCTCCCAAAAGAGGCTAAAAACCAACAAACAATTGCTTAGAAGTAGTAAACCGCTTTGTTAGTGTTTCTATTGTAAAATGGCTCACAATCCAATGCATTTGACTAATTATAAGAGTTAGAGATGGATACGGAGTGTTTAGACAACACTTATACCCATTTTCTCCCAAAAGAGGCTAAAACCAACAAAAACATGCTTAGAAGAAGTAATACGCTTTGTTAGTGTTTCTATGGTTAAAAATGTATCACAATCCAATGCATTTGACTAATTATAAGAGTTAGAGATGGATACGGAGTGTTTAGACAACACTTATACCCATTTTCTCCCAAAAGAGGCTAAAACCAACAAAAAATTGCTTAGAAGTAGTAAACAGCTTTGTTAGTGTTTCTATGGTCAAAATGTGCCACAATCCAATGCATTTGACTAATTCTAAGAGTTTTAGAGATGGATTCGGAGTGTTTAGACAACACTTATACCCATTTTCTCCCAAAAGAGGCTAAAACCAACAAAAACATTGCTTAGAAGTAGTAAACAGCTTTCTTAGTGTTTCTATGGTCAAAATGTATCACAATCCAATGCATTTGACTAACTATAAGAGTTAGAGATGGATTACGAGTGTTTAGACAACACTTATACCAATTTTCTCCCAAAAGAGACGAAAACCAACAACAAATTCCTTAGAAGAAGTAAATAGCTTTGTTAATGTTTCTATGGTCAAAATGTGTCACAATCCAATGCGTTTGACTAATTATAAGAGTTAGAGATGGATTATGAGTGTTTAGACAACACTTATACCCATTTTCTCCCAAAAGAGGCTAAAACCAACAAAAACATTGCTTAGAAGTAGTAAACCGCTTTGTTAGTGTTTCTATGGTAAAAATGTGCCACAATCCAATGCATTTGACTAATTATAAGGGTTATAGAGATGGATACGGAGTGTTTAGACAACACTTATACCCTTTTCTCCCAAAAGAGGCTAAAACCAACAACAAATTCCTTAGAAGAAGTAAATAGCTTTGTTAGTGTTTCTATGGTCAAAATGTGTCACAATCCAATGATGTTGACTAATTATAAGAGTTAGAGATGGATTAGGAGTGTTTAGACAACACTTATACCCATTTTCTCCCAAAAGAGGCTAAAACCAACAAAAACATTGCTTAGAAGTAGTAAACCGCTTTGTTAGTGTTTCTATGGTCAAAATGTATCACAATCCAATGCATTTGACTAATTATAAGAGTTTAGAGATGGATTACGGAGTGTTTAGACAACACTTATACCCATTTTCTCCCAAAAGAGGCTAAAACCAACAAAAACATTGCTTAGAAGTAGTAAACAGCTTTGTTAGTGTTTCTATGGTCAAAATGTATCACAATCCAATGCATTTGACTAATTATAAGAGTTAGAGATGGATTACGGAGTGTTTAGACAACACTTATACCAATTTTCTCCCAAAAGAGACGAAAACCAACAACAAATTCCTTAGAAGAAGTAAATAGCTTTGTTAGTGTTTCTATGGTCAAATGTGTCACAATCCAATGTGTTTGACTAATTATAAGAGTTAGAGATGGATTAGGAGTGTTTAGACAACACTTGTACCCATTTTCTCCCAAAAGAAACTAAAACCAACAAAACATTGCTTAGAAGTAGTAAACCGCTTTGTTAGTGTTTCTATGGTAAAAATGTATCACAATCCAATGCATTTGACTAATTATAAGAGTTAGAGATGGATACGGAGTGTTTAGACAACACTTATACCATTTTCTCCCAAAAGAGGCGAAAACCAACAACAAATTCCTTAGAAGAAGTAAATAGCTTTGTTAGTGTTTCTAGGGTCAAAATGTGTCACAATCCAATGCATTTGACTAATTATAAGAGTTAGAGATGGATTAGGAGTGTTTAGACAACACTTATACCCATTTTCTCCCAAAAGAGGCTAAAACACACAAAAACATTGCTTAGAAGTAGTAAACCGCTTTGTTAGTGTTTCTATGGTAAAAATGTATCACAATCCAATGCATTTGACTAATTATAAGAGTTAGAGATGGATTACGGAGTGTTTAGACAACACTTATACCCATTTTCTCCCAAAAGAGGCTAAAACCAACAAAAACATTGCTTAGAAGTAGTAAACAGCTTTGTTAGTGTTTCTATGGTCAAAATGTATCACAATCCAATGCATTTGACTAATTATAAGAGTTAGAGATGGATTACGAGTGTTTAGACAACACTTATACCCATTTTCTCCCAAAAGAGACGAAAACCAACAACAAATTCCTTAGAAGAAGTAAATAGCTTTGTTAATGTTTCTATGGTCAAAATGTGTCACAATCCAATGTGTTTGACTAATTATAAGAGTTAGAGATGGATTAGGAGTGTTTAGACAACACTTATACCCATTTTCTCCCAAAAGAGGCTAAAACCAACAAAAACATTGCTTAGAAGTAGTAAACCGCTTTGTTAGTTTTTCTATGGTCAAAATGTATCACAATCCAATGCATTTGACTAATTATAAGAGTTAGAGATGGATACGGAGTGTTTAGACAACACTTATACCCATTTTCTCCCAAAAGAGGCTAAAACCAACAACAAATTCCTTAGAAGAAGTAAATAGCTTTGTTAGTGTTTCTATGGTCAAAATGTGTCACAATCCAATGCGTTTGACTAATTATAAGAGTTAGAGATGGATTAGGAGTGTTTAGACAACACTTATACCCATTTTCTCCCAAAAGAGGCTAAAACCAACAAAAACATTGCTTAGAAGTAGTAAACCGCTTTGTTAGTGTTTCTATGGTCAAAATGTATCACAATCCAATGCATTTGACTAATTATAAGAGTTAGAGATGGATACGGAGTGTTTAGACAACACTTATACCCATTTTCTCCCAAAAGAGGCTAAAACCAACAAAAACATTGCTTAGAAGTAGTAAACAGCTTTGTTAGTGTTTCTATGGTCAAAATGTATCACAATCCATGCATTTGACTAATTATAAGAGTTAGAGATGGATTACGAGTGTTTAGACAACACTTATACCAATTTTCTCCCAAAAGAGACGAAAACCAACAACAAATTCCTTAGAAGAAGTAAATAGCTTTGTTAGTGTTTCGATGGTCAAAATGTGTCACAATCAAATGTGTTTGACTAATTATAAGAGTTAGAGATGGATTAGGAGTGTTTAGACAACACTTGTACCCATTTTCTCCCAAAAGAAACTAAAACCAACAAAATCATTGCTTAGAAGTAGTAAACCGCTTTGTTAGTGTTTCTATGGTAAAAATGTGCTACAATCCAATGCATTTGACTAATTATAAGGGTTATAGAGATGGATACGGAGTGTTTAGACAACACGTATAGCCTTTTCTCCCAAAAGAGGCTAAAACCAACAACAAATTCCTTAGAAGAATTAAATAGCTTTGTTAGTGTTTCTACGGTCAAAATGTGTCACAATCCAATGCATTTGACTAATTATAAGAGTTAGAGATGGATTAGGAGTGTTTAGACAACACTTATACCCATTTTCTCCCAAAAGAGGCTAAAACCAACAAAAAATTGCTTAGAAGAAGTAAACAGCTTTGTTAGTGTTTCTATGGTCAAAATGTGTCACAATCCAATGCATTTGACTAATTATAAGAGTTAGAGATGGATTAGGAGTGTTTAGACATACACTTATACCCATTTTCTCCCAAAAGAGGCTAAAACCAACAAAACATTGCTTAGAAGTAGTAAACAGCTTTGTTAGTGTTTCTATGGTCAAAATGTATCACAATCCAATGCATTTGACTAATTATAAGAGTTAGAGATGGATTACGGAGTGTTTAGACAACACTTATACCACTTTTCTCCCAAAAGAGGCGAAAACCAACAACAAATTCCTTAGAAGAAGTAAATAGCTTTGTTAGTGTTTCTATGGTCAAAATGTGTCACAATCCAATGGTTTGACTAATTATAAGAGTTAGAGATGGATAGGAGTGTTTAGACACACTTATACCCATTTTCTCCCAAAAGAAATAAAACCAACAAAAACATTGCTTAGAAGTAGTAAAACCGCTTTGTAGTGTTTTCTATGTCAAAATGTATCACAATCCAATGCATTTGACTAATTATAAGAGTTTAGAGATGGATACGGAGTGTTTAGACAACACTTATACCCATTTTCTCCCAAAAGAGCTAAAACCAACAAAAACATGCTTAGAAGTAGTAAACCGCTTTGTTAGTGTTCTATTGTCAAAATGTATCACAATCCAATGCATTTGACTAATTATAAGAGTTAGAGATGGATACTGGAGTGTTTAGACAACACTTTTATACCCATTTTCTCCCAAAAGAGGCTAAAACCAACAAAACACATTGCTTAGAAGTAGTAAACCGCTTTGTTAGTGTTTCTATGGTCAAAATGTATCACAATCCAATGCATTTGACTAATTATAAGAGTTAGAGATGGATACGGAGTGTTTAGACAACACTTATACCCATTTTCTCCCAAAAGAGGCTAAAACCAACAAAAACATTGCTTAGAAGTAGTAAACCGCTTTGTTAGTGTTTCTATGGTCAAAATGTATCACAATCCAATGCATTTGACTAATTATAAGAGTTAGAGATGGATACGGAGTGTTTAGACAACACTTATACCCATTTTCTCCCAAAAGAGGCGAAAACCAACAACAAATTCCTTAGAAGAAGTAAATAGCTTTGTTAGTGTTTCTATGGTCAAAATGTGTCACAATCCAATGCGTTTGACTAATTATAAGAGTTAGAGATGGATTAGGAGTGTTTAGACAACACTTATACCCATTTTCTCCCAAAAGAAACTAAAACCAACAAAATCATTGCTTAGAAGTAGTAAACCGCTTTGTTAGTGTTTCTATTGTAAAAATGTATCACAATCCAATGCATTTGACTAATTATAAGAGTTAGAGATGGATACGGAGTGTTTAGACAACACTTATACCCATTTTCTCCCAAAAGAGGCGAAAACCAACAACAAATTCCTTAGAAGAAGTAAATAGCTTTGTTAGTGTTTCTATGGTCAAAATGTGTCACAATCCAATGCGTTTGACTAATTATAAGAGTTAGAGATGGATTAGGAGTGTTTAGACAACACTTATACCCATTTTCTCCCAAAAGAGGCTAAAACCAACAAAAACATTGCTTAGAAGTAGTAAACCGCTTTGTTAGTGTTTCTATGGTAAAAATGTATCACAATCCAATGCATTTGACTAATTATAAGAGTTTTAGAGATGGATACGGAGTGTTTAGACAACACTTATACCCATTTTCTCCCAAAAGAGGCTAAAACCAACAAAAACATTGCTTAGAAGTAGTAAACAGCTTTGTTAGTGTTTCTATGGTCAAAATGTATCACAATCCAATGCATTTGACTAATTATAAGAGTTAGAGATGGATACGAGTGTTTAGACAACACTTATACCCATTTTCTCCCAAAAGAGGCGAAAACCAACAACAAATTCCTTAGAAGAAGTAAATAGCTTTGTTAGTGTTTCTATGGTCAAAATGTGTCACAATCCAATGTGTTTGACTAATTATAAGAGTTAGAGATGGATTAGGAGTGTTTAGACAACACTTATACCCATTTTCTCCCAAAAGAAGCTAAAACCAACAAAAACATTGCTTAGAAGTAGTAAACCGCTTTGTTAGTGTTTCTATGTCAAAATGTATCACAATCCAATGCATTTGACTAATTATAAGAGTTAGAGATGGATACGGAGTGTTTAGACAACACTTATACCCATTTTCTCCCAAAAGAGGCTAAAACCAACAAAAAATTGCTTAGAAGAAGTAAAACGCTTTGTTAGTGTTTCTATGGTCAAAATGTATCACAATCCAATGCATTTGACTAATTATAAGAGTTAGAGATGGATTACGGAGTGTTTAGACAACACTTATACCCATTTTCTCCCAAAAGAGGCTAAAACCAACAAAAAAATTGCTTAGAAGTAGTAAACAGCTTTGTTAGTGTTTCTATGGTCAAAATGTGTCACAATCCAATGCATTTGACTAATTATAAGAGTTTAGAGATGGATTCGGAGTGTTTAGACAACACTTATACCCATTTTCTCCCAAAAGAGGCTAAAACCAACAAAAACATTGCTTAGAAGTAGTAAACAGCTTTGTTAGTGTTTCTATGGTCAAAATGTATCACAATCCATGCATTTGACTAATTATAAGAGTTAGAGATGGATTACGAGTGTTTAGACAACACTTATACCCATTTTCTCCCAAAAGAGACGAAAACCAACAAAAAATTCCTTAGAAGAAGTAAATAGCTTTGTTAGTGTTTCGATGGTCAAAATGTGTCACAATCCAATGTGTTTGACTAATTATAAGAGTTAGAGATGGATTAGGAGTGTTTAGACAACACTTGTACCCATTTTCTCCCAAAAGAAACTAAAACCAACAAAATCATTGCTTAGAAGTAGTAAACCGCTTTGTTAGTGTTTCTATAGTCAAAATGTGCACAATCCAATGCATTTGACTAATTATAAGGGTTATAGAGATGGATACGGAGTGTTTAGACAACACTTATACCCTTTTCTCCCAAAAGAGGCTAAAACCAACAACAAATTCCTTAGAAGAATTTAATAGCTTTGTTAGTGTTTCTATGGTTAAAATGTGTCACAATCCAATGCATTTGACTAATTATAAGAGTTAGAGATGGATTAGGAGTGTTTAGACAACACTTATACACATTTTCTCCCCAAAGAGGCTAAAACCAACAAAAAAATGTTTAGAAGCAATAGACAGCTTTGTTAGTATTTCTATGGTCAAAATGTGTCACAATCCAATGCATTTGACTAATTATAAGAGTTTTAGAGATGGATTCGGAGTGTTTAGACAACACTTATAGCCATTTTCTCCCAAAAGAGGCTAAAACCAACAAAAACATTGCTTAGAAGTAGTAAACAGCTTTGTTAGTGTTTCTATGGTCAAAATGTATCACAATCCATGCATTTGACTAATTATAAGAGTTAGAGATGGAATACGAGTGTTTAGACAACACTTATACCAATTTTCTCCCAAAAGAGACGAAAACCAACAAGAAATTCCTTAGAAGAAGTAAATAGCTTTGTTAGTGTTTCGATGGTCAAAATGTGTCACAATCCAATGTGTTTGACTAATTATAAGAGTTAGAGATGGATTAGGAGTGTTTAGACAACACTTGTACCCATTTTCTCCCAAAAGAGGCTAAAACTAACAAAAACATTGCTTAGAAGTAGTAAACCGCTTTGTTAGTGTTTCTATGGTAAAAATGTATCACAATCCAATGCATTTGACTAATTATAAAAGTTAGAGATGGATACGGAGTGTTTAGACAACACTTATATCCATTTTCTCCCAAAAGAGGCAAAAACCAACAACAAATTCCTTAGAAGAAGTAAATAGCTTTGTTATTGTTTCTATTGTCAAAATGTGTCACAATCCAATGCATTTGACTAATTATAAGAGTTAGAGATGGATACGGAGTATTTAGACAACACTTATACCCATTTTCTCCCAAAAGAGGCTAAAACCAACAAAAACATTGCTTAGAAGTAGTAAACCGTCTTTGTTAGTGTTTCTATGGTCAAAATGTATCACAATCCAATGCATTTGACTAATTATAAGAGTTAGAGATGGATTCGGAGTGTTTAGACAACACTTATACCCATTTTCTCCCAAAAGAGGCTAAAACCAACAAAAAATTGCTTAGAAGTAGTAAACCGCTTTGTTAGTGTTTCTATGGTAAAAATGTATCACAATCCAATGCATTTGACTAATTATAAGAGTTTAGAGATGGATTCGGAGTGTTTAGACAACACTTATACCCATTTTCTCCCAAAAGAGGCTAAAACCAACAAAAACATTGCTTAGAAGTAGTAAACAGCTTTGTTAGTGTTTCTATGGTCAAAATGTATCACAATCCATGCATTTGACTAATTATAAGAGTTAGAGATGGATTACGAGTGTTTAGACAACACTTATACCCATTTTCTCCCAAAAGAGACGAAAACCAACAACAAATTCCTTAGAAGAAGTAAATAGCTTTGTAGTGTTTCAATGGTCAAAATGTGTCACAATCCAATGTGTTTGACTAATTATAAGAGTTAGAGATGGATTAGGAGTGTTTAGACAACCACTTGTACCCATTTTCTCCCAAAAGAAACTAAAACCAACAAAAACATTGCTTAGAAGTAGTAAACCGCTTTGTTAGTGTTTCTATGGTAAAAATGTATCACAATCCAATGCATTTGACTAATTATAAGAGTTAGAGATGGATACGGAGTGTTTAGACAACACTTATACCCATTTTCTCCCAAAAGAGGCTAAAACCAACAACAAATTCCTTAGAAGAAGTAAATAGCTTTGTTAGTGTTTCTATGGTCAAAATGTGTCACAATCCAATGCAGTTGACTAATTATAAGAGTTAGAGATGGATAAGGAGTGTTTAGACAACACTTATACCCATTTTCCTCCCAAAAGAGGGTAAAAAAACCAACAAAAAAACTTCCTTAGAAGACGTAACATAGCTTTGTTAGTGTTTCTATGGTCAAAATTTGTACAATCCAATGCGTTTGATAATTATAAGAGTTAGAGATGGAGTGTAGTGTTAGACAACACGCTTATACCCATTTTCTCCCAAAAAAGCTAAAAACTACAAAAACAGCTTGAGAAGTAGTAAACACGCTTTGTTAGTTTCTTATGGTCAAAATGTTTCACAATCCCATTGCCTTGACTAATTATAAGAGTTAGAGATGGATTACTGGTGTTTGGACAACACTTATACCAATTTTCTCCCAAAAAGAGACGAAAAACAACAACCAATTCTTAGAAGAAGTAAATAGCTTGTTAGTGTTTCGATGGTCAAAATGTGTCACAAAGTTCCAATGTGTTTTGACTAACTATCCTAAGAGTTTAGAGATGGATTAGGAGTGTTTAGACAACACTTGTACCCATTT
>CM022181.2:7728154-7770288 GCA_011420285.2 Erysimum cheiranthoides | reverse complement strand
CCTCTTTTGGGAGAAAATGGGTATAAGTGTTGTCTAAACACTCTGTATCCATCTCTAACTCTTATAATTAGTCAAATGCATTGGATTGTGATACATTTTGACCATAGAAACACTAACAAAGCGGTTTACTACTTCTAAGCAATGTTTTTGTTGGTTTTAGCCTCTTTTGGGAGAAAATGGGTATAAGTGTTGTCTAAACACTCCGTATCCATCTCTAACTCTTATAATTGGTCAAATGCATTGGATTGTGATACATTTTTACCATAGAAACACTAACAAAGCGGTTTACTACTTCTAAGCAATGTTTTTGTTGGTTTTAGTTTCTTTTGGGAGAAAATGGGTACAAGTGTTGTTTAAACACTCCTAATCCATCTCTAACTCTTATAATTAGCCAAACACATTGGATTGTGACACATTTTGACCATCGAAACACTAACAAAGCTATTTACTTCTTCTAAGGAATTTGTTGTTGGTTTTCGTCTCTTTTGGGAGAAAATTGGTATAAGTGTTGTCTAAACACTCGTAATCCATCTCTAACTCTTATAATTAGTCAAATGCATGGATTGTGATACATTTTGACCATAGAAACACTAACAAAGCTGTTTACTACTTCTAAGCAATGTTTTTGTTGGTTTTAGCCTCTTTTGGGAGAAAATGGGTATAAGTGTTGTCTAAACACTCCGAATCCATCTCTAAAACTCTTATAATTAGTCAAATGCATTGGATTGTGATACATTTTTACCATAGAAACACTAACAAAGCGGTTTACTACTTCTAAGCAATGTTTTTGTTGGTTTTAGCCTCTTTTGGGAGAAAATGGGTATAAGTGTTGTCTAAACACTCCGTATCCATCTCTAACTCTTATAATTGGTCAAATGCATTGGATTGTGATACATTTTTACCATAGAAACACTAACAAAGCGGTTTACTACTTCTAAGCAATGTTTTTGTTGGTTTTAGTTTCTTTTGGGAGAAAATGGGTACAAGTGTTGTTTAAACACTCCTAATCCATCTCTAACTCTTATAATTAGCCAAACACATTGGATTGTGACACATTTTGACCATCGAAACACTAACAAAGCTATTTACTTCTTCTAAGGAATTTGTTGTTGGTTTTCGTCTCTTTTGGGAGAAAATTGGTATAAGTGTTGTCTAAACACTCGTAATTCATCTCTAACTCTTATAATTAGTCAAATGCATTGGATTGTGATACATTTTGACCATAGAAACACTAACAAAGCGGTTTACTACTTCTAAGCAATGTTTTTGTTAGTTTTAGTTTCTTTTGGAAGAAAATGGGTATAAGTGTAGTCTAAACACTCCTAATCCATCTCTAACTCTTATAATTAGTCAAACGCATTGGATTGTGACACATTTTGACCATAGAAACACTATTAAATCTATTTACTTCTTCTAAGGAATTTGTTGTTGGTTTTCGCCTCTTTTGGGAGAAAATGGGTATAAGTTTTGTCTAAACACCCCGTATCCATCTCTAACTCTTATAATTAGTCAAATGCATTGGATTGTGATACATTTTTACCATAGAAACACTAACAAAGCGGTTTACTACTTCTAAGCAATGTTTTTGTTGGTTTTAGCCTCTTTTGGGAGAAAATGGGTATAAGTGTTGTCTAAAAACTCCTAATCCGTCTCTAACTCTTATAATTAGTCAAATGCATTGGATTGTGACACATTTTGACCATAGAAATACTAACAAGGCTGTTTATTGCTTCTAAACATTTTTTTGTTGGTTTTAGCCTCTTTGGGGAGAAAATGTGTATAAGTGTTGTCTAAACACTCCTTATCCATCTCTAACTCTTTTAATTAGTCAAATGCATTGGATTATGACACATTTTAACCATAGAAACACTAACAAAGCTATTAAATTCTTCTAAGGAATTTGTTGTTGGTTTTAGCCTCTTTTGGGAGAAAAGGGTATAAGTGTTGTCTAAACACTCCGTATCCATCTCTATAACCCTTATAATTAGTCAAATGCATTGGATTGTGGCACATTTTTACCATAGAAACACTAACAAAGCGGTTTACTACTTCTAAGCAATGATTTTGTTGGTTTTAGTTTCTTTTGGGAGAAAATGGGTACAAGTGTTGTCTAAACACTCCTAATCCATCTCTAACTCTTATAATTAGTCAAACACATTGGATTGTGACACATTTTGACCATTGAAACACTAACAAAGCTATTTACTTCTTCTAAGGAATTTGTTGTTGGTTTTCGTCTCTTTTGGGAGAAAATTGGTATAAGTGTTGTCTAAACACTCGTAATCCATCTCTAACTCTTATAATTAGTCAAATGCATGGATTGTGATACATTTTGACCATAGAAACACTAACAAAGCTGTTTACTACTTCTAAGCAATGTTTTTGTTGGTTTTAGCCTCTTTTGGGAGAAAATGGGTATGTGTTGTCTAAACACTCCGAATCCATCTCTAAAACTCTTATAATTAGTCAAATGCATTGGATTGTGATACATTTTTACCATAGAAACACTAACAAAGCTGTTTACTACTTCTAAGCAATGTTTTTGTTGGTTTTAGCCTCTTTTGGGAGAAAATGGGTATAAGTGTTGTCTAAACACTCCGAATCCATCTCTAAAACTCTTATAATTAGTCAAATGCATTGGATTGTGATACATTTTTACCATAGAAACACTAACAAAGCGGTTTACTACTTCTAAGCAATAATTTTGTTGGTTTTAGTTTCTTTTGGGAGAAAATGGGTATAAGTGTAGTCTAAACACTCCTAATCCATCTCTAACTCTTATAATTAGTCAAACGCATTGGATTGTGGCACATTTTGACCATACAAATACTAAAAAAACTGTTTACTACTTCTAAGGAATTTGTTTTTGGTTTTCGCCTCTTTTGGGAGAAAATGGGTATAAGTGTTGTCTAAACACTCCGTATCCATCTCTAACTCTTATAATTAGTCAAATGCATTGGATTGTGATACATTTTGACCATAGAAACACTAACAAAGCGGTTTACTACTTCTAAGCAATGTTTTTGTTGGTTTTAGCCTCTTTTGGGAGAAAATGGGTATAAGTGTTGTCTAAACACTCCGTATCCATCTCTAACTCTTATAATTGGTCAAATGCATTGGATTGTGATACATTTTTACCATAGAAACACTAACAAAGCGGTTTACTACTTCTAAGCAATGTTTTTGTTGGTTTTAGTTTCTTTTGGGAGAAAATGGGTACAAGTGTTGTTTAAACACTCCTAATCCATCTCTAACTCTTATAATTAGCCAAACACATTGGATTGTGACACATTTTGACCATCGAAACACTAACAAAGCTATTTACTTCTTCTAAGGAATTTGTTGTTGGTTTTCGTCTCTTTTGGGAGAAAATTGGTATAAGTGTTGTCTAAACACTCGTAATCCATCTCTAACTCTTATAATTAGTCAAATGCATGGATTGTGATACATTTTGACCATAGAAACACTAACAAAGCTGTTTACTACTTCTAAGCAATGTTTTTGTTGGTTTTAGCCTCTTTTGGGAGAAAATGGGTATAAGTGTTGTCTAAACACTCCGAATCCATCTCTAAAACTCTTATAATTAGTCAAATGCATTGGATTGTGATACATTTTTACCATAGAAACACTAACAAAGCGGTTTACTACTTCTAAGCAATGTTTTTGTTGGTTTTAGCCTCTTTTGGGAGAAAATGGGTATAAGTGTTGTCTAAACACTCCGTATCCATCTCTAACTCTT
Organism: Erysimum cheiranthoides; assembly: GCA_011420285.2. Taxonomy (NCBI): domain Eukaryota; kingdom Viridiplantae; phylum Streptophyta; class Magnoliopsida; order Brassicales; family Brassicaceae; genus Erysimum; species Erysimum cheiranthoides. The sequence continues at coordinate 7,766,549 of CM022181.2, read as the reverse complement.
ATAATTGGTCAAATGCATTGGATTGTGATACATTTTTACCATAGAAACACTAACAAAGCGGTTTACTACTTCTAAGCAATGTTTTTGTTGGTTTTAGTTTCTTTTGGGAGAAAATGGGTACAAGTGTTGTTTAAACACTCCTAATCCATCTCTAACTCTTATAATTAGCCAAACACATTGGATTGTGACACATTTTGACCATCGAAACACTAACAAAGCTATTTACTTCTTCTAAGGAATTTGTTGTTGGTTTTCGTCTCTTTTGGGAGAAAATTGGTATAAGTGTTGTCTAAACAGTCGTAATCCATCTCTAACTCTTATAATTAGTCAAATGCATTGGATTGTGATACATTTTGACCATAGAAACACTAACAAAGCGGTTTACTACTTCTAAGCAATGTTTTTGTTAGTTTTAGTTTCTTTTGGGAGAAAATGGGTATAAGTGTAGTCTAAACACTCCTAATCCATCTCTAACTCTTATATTTAGTCAAACGCATTGGATTGTGACACATTTTGACCATAGAAACACTATTAAATCTATTTACTTCTTCTAAGGAATTTGTTGTTGGTTTTCGCCTCTTTTGGGAGAAAATGGGTATAAGTGTTGTCTAAACACCCCGTATCCATCTCTAACTCTTATAATTAGTCAAATGCATTGGATTGTGATACATTTTTACCATAGAAACACTAACAAAGCGGTTTACTACTTCTAAGCAATGTTTTTGTTGGTTTTAGCCTCTTTTGGGAGAAAATGGGTATAAGTGTTGTCTAAAAACTCCTAATCCATCTCTAACTCTTATAATTAGTCAAATGCATTGGATTGTGACACATTTTGACCATAGAAATACTAACAAGTCTGTTTATTGCTTCTAAACATTTTTTTGTTGGTTTTAGCCTCTTTGGGGAGAAAATGTGTATAAGTGTTGTCTAAACACTCCTTATCCATCTCTAACTCTTTTAATTAGTCAAATGCATTGGATTATGACACATTTTAACCATAGAAACACTAACAAAGCTATTAAATTCTTCTAAGGAATTTGTTGTTGGTTTTAGCCTCTTTTGGGAGAAAAGGGTATAAGTGTTGTCTAAACACTCCGTATCCATCTCTATAACCCTTATAATTAGTCAAATGCATTAGATTGTGGCACATTTTTACCATAGAAACACTAACAAAGCGGTTTACTACTTCTAAGCAATGATTTTGTTGGTTTTAGTTTCTTTTGGGAGAAAATGGGTACAAGTGTTGTCTAAACACTCCTAATCCATCTCTAACTCTTATAATTAGTCAAACACATTGGATTGTGACACATTTTGACCATTGAAACACTAACAAAGCTATTTACTTTTTCTAAGGAATTTGTTGTTGGTTTTCGTCTCTTTTGGGAGAAAATTGGTATAAGTGTTGTCTAAACACTCGTAATCCATCTCTAACTCTTATAATTAGTCAAATGCATGGATTGTGATACATTTTGACCATAGAAACACTAACAAAGCTGTTTACTACTTCTAAGCAATGTTTTTGTTGGTTTTAGCCTCTTTTGGGAGAAAATGGGTATAAGTGTTGTCTAAACACTCCGAATCCATCTCTAAAACTCTTATAATTAGTCAAATGCATTGGATTGTGATACATTTTTACCATAGAAACACTAACAAAGCGGTTTACTACTTCTAAGCAATAATTTTGTTGGTTTTAGTTTCTTTTGGGAGAAAATGGGTATAAGTGTAGTCTAAACACTCCTAATCCATCTCTAACTCTTATAATTAGTCAAACGCATTGGATTGTGGCACATTTTGACCATACAAATACTAAAAAAACTGTTTACTACTTCTAAGGAATTTGTTTTTGGTTTTCGCCTCTTTTGGGAGAAAATGGGTATAAGTGTTGTCTAAACACTCCGTATCCATCTCTAACTCTTATAATTAGTCAAATGCATTGGATTGTGATACATTTTGACCATAGAAACACTAACAAAGCGGTTTACTACTTCTAAGCAATGTTTTTGTTGGTTTTAGCCTTTTTTGGGAGAAAATGGGTATAAGTGTTGTCTAAACACTCCGTATCCATCTCTAACTCTTATAATTGGTCAAATGCATTGGATTGTGATACATTTTTACCATAGAAACACTAACAAAGCGGTTTACTACTTCTAAGCAATGTTTTTGTTGGTTTTAGTTTCTTTTGGGAGAAAATGGGTACAAGTGTTGTTTAAACACTCCTAATCCATCTCTAACTCTTATAATTAGCCAAACACATTGGATTGTGACACATTTTGACCATCGAAACACTAACAAAGCTATTTACTTCTTCTAAGGAATTTGTTGTTGGTTTTCGTCTCTTTTGGGAGAAAATTGGTATAAGTGTTGTCTAAACACTCGTAATCCATCTCTAACTCTTATAATTAGTCAAATGCATGGATTGTGATACATTTTGACCATAGAAACACTAACAAAGCTGTTTACTACTTCTAAGCAATGTTTTTGTTGGTTTTAGCCTCTTTTGGGAGAAAATGGGTATAAGTGTTGTCTAAACACTCCGAATCCATCTCTAAAACTCTTATAATTAGTCAAATGCATTGGATTGTGATACATTTTTACCATAAAAACACTAACAAAGCGGTTTACTACTTCTAAGCAATGTTTTTGTTGGTTTTAGCCTCTTTTGGGAGAAAATGGGTATAAGTGTTGTCTAAACACTCCGTATCCATCTCTAACTCTTATAATTGGTCAAATGCATTGGATTGTGATACATTTTTACCATAGAAACACTAACAAAGCGGTTTACTACTTCTAAGCAATGTTTTTGTTGGTTTTAGTTTCTTTTGGGAGAAAATGGGTACAAGAGTTGTTTAAACACTCCTAATCCATCTCTAACTCTTATAATTAGCCAAACACATTGGATTGTGACACATTTTGACCATCGAAACACTAACAAAGCTATTTACTTCTTCTAAGGAATTTGTTGTTGGTTTTCGTCTCTTTTGGGAGAAAATTGGTATAAGTGTTGTCTAAACACTCGTAATTCATCTCTAACTCTTATAATTAGTCAAATGCATTGGATTGTGATACATTTTGACCATAGAAACACTAACAAAACGGTTTACTACTTCTAAGCAATGTTTTTGTTAGTTTTAGTTTCTTTTGGAAGAAAATGGGTATAAGTGTAGTCTAAACACTCCTAATCCATCTCTAACTCTTATAATTAGTCAAACGCATTGGATTGTGACACATTTTGACCATAGAAACACTATTAAATCTATTTACTTCTTCTAAGGAATTTGTTGTTGGTTTTCGCCTCTTTTGGGAGAAAATGGGTATAAGTGTTGTCTAAACACCCCGTATCCATCTCTAACTCTTATAATTAGTCAAATGCATTGGATTGTGATACATTTTTACCATAGAAACACTAACAAAGCGGTTTACTACTTCTAAGCAATGTTTTTGTTGGTTTTAGCCTCTTTTGGGAGAAAATGGGTATAAGTGTTGTCTAAAAACTCCTAATCCGTCTCTAACTCTTATAATTAGTCAAATGCATTGGATTGTGACACATTTTGACCATAGAAATACTAACAAGGCTGTTTATTGCTTCTAAACATTTTTTTGTTGGTTTTAGCCTCTTTGGGGAGAAAATGTGTATAAGTGTTGTCTAAACACTCCTTATCCATCTCTAACTCTTTTAATTAGTCAAATGCATTGGATTGTGACACATTTTAACCATAGAAACACTAACAAAGCTATTAAATTCTTCTAAGGAATTTGTTGTTGGTTTTAGCCTCTTTTGGGAGAAAAGGGTATAAGTGTTGTCTAACCACTCCGTATCCATCTCTATAACCCTTATAATTAGTCAAATGCATTGGATTGTGGCACATTTTTACCATAGAAACACTAACAAAGCGGTTTACTACTTCTAAGCAATGATTTTGTTGGTTTTAGTTTCTTTTGGGAGAAAATGGGTACAAGTGTTGTCTAAACACTCCTAATCCATCTCTAACTCTTATAATTAGTCAAACACATTGGATTGTGACACATTTTGACCATTGAAACACTAACAAAGCTATTTACTTCTTCTAAGGAATTTGTTGTTGGTTTTCGTCTCTTTTGGGAGAAAATTGGTATAAGTGTTGTCTAAACACTCGTAATCCATCTCTAACTCTTATAATTAGTCAAATGCATGGATTGTGATACATTTTGACCATAGAAACACTAACAAAGCTGTTTACTACTTCTAAGCAATGTTTTTGTTGGTTTTAGCCTCTTTTGGGAGAAAATGGGTATGTGTTGTCTAAACACTCCGAATCCATCTCTAAAACTCTTATAATTAGTCAAATGCATTGGATTGTGATACATTTTTACCATAGAAACACTAACAAAGCGGTTTACTACTTCTAAGCAATAATTTTGTTGGTTTTAGTTTCTTTTGGGAGAAAATGGGTATAAGTGTTGTCTAAACACTCCTAATCCATCTCTAACTCTTATAATTAGCCAAACACATTGGATTGTGACACATTTTGACCATCGAAACACTAACAAAGCTATTTACTTCTTCTAAGGAATTTGTTGTTGGTTTTCGTCTCTTTTGGGAGAAAATTGGTATAAGTGTTGTCTAAACACTCGTAATCCATCTCTAACTCTTATAATTAGTCAAATGCATTGGATTGTGATACATTTTGACCATAGAAACACTAACAAAGCGGTTTACTACTTCTAAGCAATGTTTTTGTTGGTTTTAGTTTCTTTTGGGAGAAAATGGGTATAAGTGTAGTCTAAACACTCCTAATCCATCTCTAACTCTTATAATTAGTCAAACGCATTGGATTGTGACACATTTTGACCATAGAAACACTATTAAATCTATTTACTTCTTCTAAGGAATTTGTTGTTGATTTTCGCCTCTTTTGGGAGAAAATGGGTATAAGTGTTGTCTAAACACTCCGTATCCATCTCTAACTATTATAATTAGTCAAATGCATTGGATTGTGATACATTTTTACCATAGAAATACTAACAAAGCGGTTTACTACTTCTAAGCAATGTTTTTGTTGGTTTTAGCCTCTTTTGGGAGAAAATGGGTATAAGTGTAAAACAGATGTTTTTTTAGCAGAAGACAACAAGAGACAAGGAGTGTTTCAATTACCTGAGCACTTAAACTGACGTTGCAGCACAGAGGGTGTCAATCCATAATGAGTGAGCTATTGACCAATCAGGATGCAATCATTTCACTTAATTCAAGCCAAGCAGTAACAGTTTGGTATCTAGCAACCTAAATAAATCAAAAGATAAAAGCAGAAATAGAAAAATTAACAAGAACTAGCAGAAGCAGAAGCAGATCGATCAAGCAAGCAAATAACAATCAGATAACGAAATAGAGCTCTTGAGAATGGGAATAATTGGTCAGTGAATCCTCCTAAATCAACTAAGGTGTCTAACAAAACTCACACAGAGCTAATCCCTAGACAATAGGTTCAACAACAGATCAATCCACTCTCGTGACAGAGATCCTCAAGCAGAACTACCTCCAAACCTAGATCTCTCTAGAGAAGCATAGCAAAGCAGGCATTATGATTCAACCTATTAAAGCCAATAAACACTCTAAGCAACCAATCTCTTGGGTTAGACATGTAAATCTCTGGAAAAAGTTGGTTCAAGCATTTCATCAAACACCTTTCGGGCAGGAAATACCTAGGGTCTAATTTCAATTGATCAGAGAGAAATTAGCATTAAGAACACTCACCCAGAAAGGATCTAAACAGATCTAAGCTTAAACACCCTAGAAGATCAAGGATTCATCACTTTCCTAACCCATCCTCAAGAACCCTAAGCAGACTACTCACAGATCATCATAAAATGCAAAAACCTAGAAAATAAAATAAATTGCATAATCATAAAGCTAAAGATCAGATTAAGAGAACTGTGAATGTAGAAAATGCAAAATCAAAATGGATTAAGAGAGATCTGGATTACAAAGTGTCTGGTTTTGAGAGTTCTAGAGAGAAAAGAGAGAGAGAGATTAGGGATAAGAGAAAAGTTTTAGGATAAGATAATATCTAGATCATTGTCTCAGCACAACAGCTGTATTTATACTACTTTAGGCAAAGTCAAAACCCTAATTTCACTAAAAGACAAAAGTCAAAGGCGGTTAGGCACGAGATCGACCAAGTGATCGACCAAACTGATCGATCGTGTGCCACTCTTCAAAGCTTGGACCTTTTTCGCTTGGGATCGATCAACTGCTCGATGGTGGTGCTCGATGGTGTGCCATTTCTTCACCAAACAGCTACTTTTTGCACCTAAACAACTCCATATGCAAGAATGTATGCAATGCTAATGCAATAACCTATAATCATGCAATGTGACAGCAAATGACTAAGAATGGTGTGATTAGAGGATGAAACTATGCTAAAATGATGAGAAATGAATGCTTAAAACCTGTAAAATATAGACATATCAACTCCCCCAAACTTAGTCTTTGCTTGCCCTCAAGCAAACAAATCATAAGCAGGGAGAGAGGTTTGAAAGTGGGGTCTCAGAACCTAAAGCTTGCTAATTAACTAGTTAGAATCAAAGTCCAAGTTATTAGTTCTACAATGCAGAGCAAAAGAGTTCTAATTAAAAGCTTTAGACAAACTCATCACAACAAGAATTGATTCCAATCTTTCATCTCCACATGCATTCATATCAATCAATTCCTTTAACATTCATTAAGCAGGAACATGGATCTAGTTATGCAATGCTTACAAACTCATTTGGCTAGGTAAGAAAGGCTGGAGATAAAGATGATCTCCTTTAGAGTGGGGTTAACAATCATAATCAGGGTTCTCTCAAAAAGTGGATTGAGCTTTAGAAGAAGGCTAAAGGTAAGCTCCAATAGATGCATACAGAAATAAAACCTTGTCTACCCAAAGGTAACCCAACGATTTTAATCCTATCTTTCTAAGCCCAGATTATCCTAGATCTACTCTTTCGCTTTAACTCATTTTGAGCACACCCATACACTCTTTGATCTAGTCTTAGGAGGAGTTTCTTCTTTCTCATACATCTAGCGGATTGGGGTTTCTTTTTAAACACTATGGTTCTCTTTCCTTCTTATTTCTTAAGACATCAAAGCTTTTTGCTACTCACTCCTTTTTCTCTTTTTCTTTCTTTTCTTTTGCTCAGAACCACCTTTTTTATACTTTTCATTCCCCAAATCCTTTACTAGACACTTATACACATTCTCCCTCCTACAGACTTCTTTCTTTTCTTTCAGCATCAATCTTTTCTTTTCCTTTTCTACCATAATAAGCACAAATCCAATACCAAACCCCAGCAATAAGATCCCACCTAGTCCTATCTAGTCCGAAAAATGCGAACTAGAAATACACAAGGTTCCATTCCTGTCGGCTCAGACCTAACACTTTCTACCAAGCTCAATCCATAAAAGGCCTAACACTCAGAAAAATCACAACTGGCTTGAAATAAGGATAGGTTAAGGGTGTGGAGAAACTGTTCCAATGATGGGAATCAGCTACTTGGATCAACAAGAGTGGTAAAAAGGATAAGATGATCCAAATATGTATATGGTATCCATGAGTTTGCATGCAATGCACAACCAGATAATTGCAAGTCAAGATTAGGTTCTTATAGATAGGAAATGATGTCAAGTCACAACATGCTTCAATTAGAACCAGAATGCAATTCAAGAATTCCAAGTTTGTTTCAGCCTTACGTTTCAAACTAAATCACAATGCATCACAGATCTAACAACGAGGGCTTTGATTCTAGCCTAGCAAATTAAGCAAGCTAAAAAGGTTAAATTCATCATAGTCCCCTATGCTGGATGCAACAGTCCTATATGAAACAATCTAGACTCAATCCTATATGCAGATGCAAACTACATGAACACTCTTTTTATAGAAATTTTTCAAAATTTTTCAAATTTTTATGGTTTTTCTATGCCTTAGATGAAATGCATGCAGACTCAAGTATGCAAAATTTGAAAATAAGAAAACAAAACACAATGTCAAATACATCTCAAACCCTCCCCCAAACTTAAATTACACAGTCCCTTGTGTAAGAGAAATTTGAAAGAGGATTCAAGATACAAACATGAAATAACTAAAAATGCAATAGTATATACAATGATGGAGTTGGAGTGGTACCTCAAGGCTGTGTGAAGAAGGAGTGTAGGCATGTGAGGGCTCCTGACTCGAGTTGTTAAGTCGAGTCCTGTGGCTTGAGTGATCTGCATCGATCTAACTGGTCGATGGCGTTGATCGATTGACCTGGATCGACTTGTTTGGTCGATGCTGGTGATCGATCATGCGCCACTGCGTGTTGTCCCAGCTGTGTCGTGCCCTCATTCTTTTCCCTTCTCCCAAGCCGCCTGAAAGACTAAAGAAATTACTCAAAAAGACCAAAAACTAAAAGCAATAACTAAAGGGATAGACATAGGGACTTCCTCCCAAGTGAGCTTGTTTAAAGTCACTGAGCTTGACTTTCAATGCCTCTTCAGGCTCATGGAGGGTGACGGAGAGGCTTAGAGGACCTCTCTAGTGTCGCTTCATCAACCACAATCTTCTTAACCTTTGGCTCATTCACTGTAAATTCTGAACCATCTTTGGAAGTAGAACCACTTGTCTGACCATGCAACTGCTCAATTTGTCCTTTCATCCCCTTCACAAGGCATGTAAGTTCCCTTATTGAGCTTGTCAATTCTCTTATGGTCTCCTCCTGCCATTTTGATCTCTGCTTGAGAGCTTGAAGTTCTGAGCAATCACCAGGTGCAGGCTCCAAATTCTTCACTGGGGGATCGAAGGAAACAGATGAGCTTGAACAGGAGATTAAATCAGAAGCAGCAGCAAGTTTCTCTGCAGCTAGTTGTTCACGCTTTCGAGCTCTAGACCTGGCCAAATTAGAAATGCATATTCCATAGCTGTCACTGAAATCATCTTCAGAATGCTCATATTCATCACTCTCCTCTTCTTCCCAGACTTCATCTCCATCACGGATCAGAATCGCATTGCAAGTGTGCATGGAGTGATCTTTTGCAAAAGACGGCTCTAGTGATGCTTCCGCTATATGACCAGTCTCCTTAATGCAGAAAGTCTGGCCTCCTATTGTTGGCTTCTTCATTGCACTCCTAACATCAAAAGTCATCTTGAAACCTTTCCCGAGATTCAGATCAATATTCCCATGCTTGACATCAATAACTGCCCCAGCTGTGGCCAAGAATGGCCTTCCCAAAAGTAAAGGGTCCTCGGGCTCCTCATCCATCTCCAAAACAATGAAATATGTGGGAATATCCACATTCCCAACCTTCACAGGCAAGTCTTCTAGTAAACCATGGGGTTTCTTGACCGATCTATCAGCTAAAATCAGCGAGATGTTGGTGGGACTATACTTCCTGAACCCAAGCTTTGTAGCTACAGAAAGAGGCATAAGACTCACAGAGGATCCGAGGTCACAAAGACAATTGTCAAAAGTTTTTGGTCCTAAAGAGCATGGTAAGGTAAAGGAGCCAGGATCATTCAGCTTCTCTGGGGTAACATCTTCCTTTGGAACAACAGTATTACACTCTTGACTTTCTTGCTTCACTCCCTGGGTTGCTTTGATCCTTTCCATAATCAGATCCTTCAGATACTCATGAGATTTGGGTATGAGTTTCACAGCTTCAATTAGAGGCATCTTGGACTCAAGAATCTTTATCTGCTCATCGAGAAGAGCTTGATGCTTTGCTATCAGCCTCTTCTTAAGTCTCCCTGGGAAGGGAAGTTGGGGCTTGTATGGAGGTGGATCAAAAGATAATCTCTTTTCCATAGAGATTTCAGGTTCTGTAGCAGAGAGTGCGCTGGAACTATCAGCTGATCGATCCAGGTGATCGATGCTGAGCTCAAGAGTGACTTTTTCAGTTTTAGCTTGAGATTCAGAGAAATCCTCCCCATCTTGGCTGTCACTGTCCTCGGAGACTTCGACGTCACTCTCAAACACCAATTTCTCAACACTAGGACCATAGAGAAGTCTAGAGATTTCCTCAATTGCACGTTCATTCGCATCAACCATGTTGTCAGCTCTTACGCCTTGGGTGCTGATATTGTCATCTACATTCAATTGAGTGGAGAAGATAGCATTGCAAAACTCTTTGGGGTTCTGAATGGCCTTTCCTGGAAGCTGGCCTGTAGACTTGACAGTAGAGGTGGAGGTGTGGTTACTCTCTAGATACTGCACTTTAGAGTGCAGCGCCTCAATCTTGGTGTTCAGATCATGGAAATTATTGTGCACTTCAGAGAACTGCTTTGCAACGGCCTGAGCACTAGCTGCCTGACCTTGAAGGATTTGCTGGAACATACTTGCAAAATCTGGAGGTGGTGCCTGAGATGGAAAACTCGTGGGTGCAGCCGGCTGTTGCTGAGGAACGAAAGGCTTATTTGGCTGGTACGGTTGTTGATTTTGGTTAGGCCTGTAATTGTTGTAACCACGAGTGTAACCCGCTTGGTTCTGCATGTAGCACACTTCGGCAGATTGATCGATATCCCCATCTTGGACCTGCTCGGCTTCACAAACAGAGTTGAGTTGCTTGTGCTGTGCCAACAACAACTTATCCAACTTGTCATTGAGAGCTTTCATCTCCTTCCTGTGTTTATCATCAGAATTGGTGGTGCTTCGCACAGCTCTATCAGAATCCTCACTGTAGTTTCCATCAGATTGTGCCAAGTTCTCCACAAGCTCCCAGCCATCTTCTACATCTTTATTCAGAAAGTTGCCGTTACTAGCGGTATCCAGCATTAGTCAGAACTGAGGCAATACTCCTCGATAAAGTGTACTGAGAAGAGAGTCATTGGAGAAACCATGGTGTGGGCACTTGCTGGTGTAGCTCTTGAATCTTTCCCAGGCCTCACAGAAGGTCTCACCAGTCTTCTGAGTGAAGCTGGATATCTCATTTCGAAGCTTAGCTGTTCGAGAACTGGAGAAAAACTTAGCAAGAAACACTTTCTTGCAATCGTCCCAAGAAGTAACAGAGCCTGGAGGTAGAGCTTTTTCCCACTGCCGTGCCTTATCACCAAGAGAGAATGGGAATAGTCGCAGCTTGAGAGCATCATCACTCACGCCATTGATCTTTGTTAGGCCACAGAGCCGATCAAAGTCATCGAGATGATCAAGAGGGTCCTCCATAGGCAAACCATGGAACCGGTTGTTCTGAATCATGTTGATCATACTGCTCTTGATCTCAAAATTGTTGTTTGGGATTGCAGGAGGCACAATTCCCTGACGGTGTGCATGAGTGTTAGGTGCATCACCAGCACCAATGAGACGAGGCTGCCTTGGTGGATTGCCATTAGCACCTGGTGGAGGTTGATCGAATTGGTTTTCCATATCAATGCAGGTGTTGAGCTGGATCGATGTACTAGATCGATGTGTTTGATCGATCCTGGCCGAAGTACCTGAAATGGACAGAAACAGCAATCAAACAAGTCAACAAGCGAAATAAAGTAAATAAGAACTTGATCTCAAGTAATCTGAAATCCTGAATGCAACAAAATCACTCAAATGGCAACGGCGCCAAATTGAAACAGATGTTTTTTTAGCAGAAGACAACAAGAGACAAGGAGTGTTTCAATTCCCTGAGCACTTAAACTGACGTTGTAGCACAGAGGGTGTCAATCCATAATGAGTGAGCTATTGACCAATCAGGATGCAATCATTTCACTTAATTCAAGCCAAGCAGTAACAGTTTGGTATCTAGCAACCTAAATAAATCAAAAGATAAAAGCAGAAATAGAAAAATTAACAAGAACTAGCAGAAGCAGAAGCAGATCGATCAAGCAAGCAAATAACAATCAGATAACGAAATAGAGCTCTTGAGAATGGGAATAATTGGTCAGTGAATCCTCCTAAATCAACTAAGGTGTCTAACAAAACTCACACAGAGCTAATCCCTAGACAATAGGTTCAACAACAGATCAATCCACTCTCGTGACAGAGATCCTCAAGCAGAACTACCTCCAAACCTAGATCTCTCTAGAGAAGCATATCAAAGCAGGCATTATGATTCAACCTATTAAAGCCAATAAACACTCTAAGCAACCAATCTCTTGGGTTAGACATGTAAATCTCTGGAAAAAGTTGGTTCAAGCATTTCATCAAACACCTTTCGGGCAGGAAATACCTAGGGTCTAATTTCAATTGATCAGAGAGAAATTAGCATTAAGAACACTCACCCAGAAAGGATCTAAACAGATCTAAGCTTAAACACCCTAGAAGATCAAGGATTCATCACTTTCCTAACCCATCCTCAAGAACCCTAAGCAGACTACTCACAGATCATCATAAAATGCAAAAACCTAGAAAATAAAATAAATTGCATAATCATAAAGCTAAAGATCAGATTAAGAGAACTGTGAATGTAGAAAATGCAAAATCAAAATGGATTAAGAGAGATCTGGATTACAAAGTGTCTGGTTTTGAGAGTTCTAGAGAGAAAAGAGAGAGAGAGATTAGGGATAAGAGAAAAGTTTTAGGATAAGATAATATCTAGATCATTGTCTCAGCACAACAGCTGTATTTATACTACTTTAGGCAAAGTCAAAACCCTAATTTCACTAAAAGACAAAAGTCAAAGGCGGTTAGGCACGAGATCGACCAAGTGATCGACCAAACTGATCGATCGTGTGCCACTCTTCAAAGCTTGGACCTTTTTCGCTTGGGATCGATCAACTGCACGATGGTGGTGCTCGATGGTGTGCCATTTCTTCACCAAACAGCTACTTTTTGCACCTAAACAACTCCATATGCAAGAATGTATGCAATGCTAATGCAATAACCTATAATCATGCAATGTGACAGCAAATGACTAAGAATGGTGTGATTAGAGGATGAAACTATGCTAAAATGATGAGAAATGAATGCTTAAAACCTGTAAAATATAGACATATCAAAGTGTTGTCTAAAAACTCCTAATCCATCTCTAACTCTTATAATTAGTCAAATGCATTGGATTGTGACACATTTTGACCATAGAAATACTAACAAAGCTGTTTATTGCTTCTAAACATTTTTTGTTGGTTTTAGCCTCTTTGGGGAGAAAATGTGTATAAGTGTTGTCTAAACACTCCTAATCCATCTCTAACTCTTTTAATTAGTCAAATGCATTGGATTGTGACACATTTTAACCATAGAAACACTAACAAAGCTATTAAATTCTTCTAAGGAATTTGTTGTTGGTTTTAGCCTCTTTTGGGAGAAAAGGGTATAAGTGTTGTCTAAACACTTCGTATCCATCTCTATAACCCTTATAATTAGTCAAATGCATTGGATTGTGGCACATTTTTACCATAGAAACACTAACAAAGCGGTTTACTACTTCTAAGCAATGATTTTGTTGGTTTTAGTTTCTTTTGGGAGAAAATGGGTACAAGTGTTGTCTAAACACTCCTAATCCATCTCTAACTCTTATAATTAGTCAAACACATTGGATTGTGACACATTTTGACCATCGAAACACTAACAAAGCTATTTACTTCTTCTAAGGAATTTGTTGTTGGTTTTCGTCTCTTTTGGGAGAAAATTGGTATAAGTGTTGTCTAAACACTCGTAATCCATCTCTAACTCTTATCATTAGTCAAATGCATGGATTGTGATACATTTTGACCATAGAAACACTAACAAAGCTGTTTACTACTTCTAAGCAATGTTTTTGTTGGTTTTAGCCTCTTTTGGGAGAAAATGGGTATAAGTGTTGTCTAAACACTCCGAATCCATCTCTAAAACTCTTATAATTAGTCAAATGCATTGGATTGTGATACATTTTTACCATAGAAACACTAACAAAGCGGTTTACTACTTCTAAGCAATGTTTTTGTTGGTTTTAGCCTCTTTTGGGAGAAAATGGGTATAAGTGTTGTCTAAACACTCCTAATCCATCTCTAACTCTTATAATTAGTCAAACGCATTGGATTGTGACACATTTTGACCCTAGAAACACTAACAAAGCTATTTACTTCTTCTAAGGAATTTGTTGTTGGTTTTAGCCTCTTTTGGGAGAAAAGGGTATAAGTGTTGTCTAAACACTCCGTATCCATCTCTATAACCCTTATAATTAGTCAAATGCATTGGATTGTGGCACATTTTTACCATAGAAACACTAACAAAGCGGTTTACTACTTCTAAGCAATGATTTTGTTGGTTTTAGTTTCTTTTGGGAGAAAATGGGTACAAGTGTTGTCTAAACACTCCTAATCCATCTCTAACTCTTATAATTAGTCAAACACATTGGATTGTGACACATTTTGACCATCGAAACACTAACAAAGCTATTTACTTCTTCTAAGGAATTTCTTGTTGGTTTTCGTCTCTTTTGGGAGAAAATTGGTATAAGTGTTGTCTAAACACTCGTAATCCATCTCTAACTCTTATAATTAGTCAAATGCATGGATTGTGATACATTTTGACCATAGAAACACTAACAAAGCTGTTTACTACTTCTAAGCAATGTTTTTGTTGGTTTTAGCCTCTTTTGGGAGAAAATGGGTATAAGTGTTATCTAAACACTCCAAATCCATCTCTAAAACTCTTATAATTAGTCAAATGCATTGGATTGTGACACATTTTGACCATAGAAATACTAACAAAGCTGTTTATTGCTTCTAAACATTTTTTTGTTGGTTTTAGCCTCTTTGGGGAGAAAATGTGTATAAGTGTTGTCTAAACACTCCTAATCCATCTCTAACTCTTTTAATTAGTCAAATGCATTGGATTGTGACACATTTTAACCATAGAAACACTAACAAAGCTATTAAATTCTTCTAAGGAATTTGTTGTTGGTTTTAGCCTCTTTTGGGAGAAAAGGGTATAAGTGTTGTCTAAACACTCCGTATCCATCTCTATAACCCTTATAATTAGTCAAATGCATTGGATTGTGGCACATTTTTACTATAGAAACACTAACAAAGCGGTTTACTACTTCTAAGCAATGATTTTGTTGGTTTTAGTTTCTTTTGGGAGAAAATGGGTACAAGTGTTGTCTAAACACTCCTAATCCATCTCTAACTCTTATAATTAGTCAAACAC
Source organism: Erysimum cheiranthoides (assembly GCA_011420285.2). NCBI lineage: Eukaryota > Viridiplantae > Streptophyta > Magnoliopsida > Brassicales > Brassicaceae > Erysimum > Erysimum cheiranthoides. Next base: position 7,751,510 of record CM022181.2, on the reverse strand, counting down.
ATTGGATTGTGACACATTTTGACCATCGAAACACTAACAAAGCTATTTACTTCTTCTAAGGAATTTCTTGTTGGTTTTCGTCTCTTTTGGGAGAAAATTGGTATAAAGGTTGTCTAAACACTCGTAATCCATCTCTAACTCTTATAATTAGTCAAATGCATGGATTGTGATACATTTTGACCATAGAAACACTAACAAAGCTGTTTACTACTTCTAAGCAATATTTTTGTTGGTTTTAGCCTCTTTTGGGAGAAAATGGATATAAGTTATGACTAAACACTCCGAATCCATCTCTAAAACTCTTATAATTAGTCAAATGCATTGGATTGTGACACATTTTGACCATAGAAATACTAACAAAGCTGTTTATTGCTTCTAAACATTTTTTTGTTGGTTTTAGCCTCTTTGGGGAGAAAATGTGTATAACTGTTGTCTAAACACTCCTAATCCATCTCTAACTCTTTTAATTAGTCAAATGCATTGGATTGTGACACATTTTAACCATAGAAACACTAACAAAGCTATTAAATTCTTCTAAGGAATTTGTTGTTGGTTTTAGCCTCTTTTGGGAGAAAAGGGTATAAGTGTTGTCTAAACACTCCGTATCCATCTCTATAACCCTTATAATTAGTCAAATGCATTGGATTGTGGCACATTTTTACCATAGAAACACTAACAAAGCGGTTTACTACTTCTAAGCAATGATTTTGTTGGTTTTAGTTTCTTTTGGGAGAAAATGGGTACAAGTGTTGTCTAAACACTCCTAATCCATCTCTAACTCTTATAATTAGTCAAACACATTGGATTGTGACACATTTTGACCATCGAAACACTAACAAAGCTATTTACTTCTTCTAAGGAATTTGTTGTTGTTTTTCGTCTCTTTTGGGAGAAAATTGGTATAAGTGTTGTCTAAACACTCGTAATCCATCTCTAACTCTTATAATTAGTCAAATGCATGGATTGTGATACATTTTGACCATAGAAACACTAACAAAGCTGTTTACTACTTCTAAGCAATGTTTTTGTTAGTTTTAGCCTCTTTTGGGAGAAAATGGGTATAAGTGTTGTCTAAACACTCCGAATCCATCTCTAAAACTCTTATAATTAGTCAAATGCATTGAATTGTGATACATTTTTACCATAGAAACACTAACAAAGCGGTTTACTACTTCTAAGCAATGTTTTTGTGTGTTTTAGCCTCTTTTGGGAGAAAATGGGTATAAGTGTTGTCTAAACACTCCTAATCCATCTCTAACTCTTATAATTAGTCAAATGCATTGGATTGTGACACATTTTGACCCTAGAAACACTAACAAAGCTATTTACTTTTTCTAAGGAATTTGTTGTTGGTTTTAGCCTCTTTTGGGAGAAAAGGGTATAAGTGTTGTCTAAACACTCCGTATCCATCTCTATAACCCATATAATTAGTCAAATGCATTGGATTGTGGCACATTTTTACCATAGAAACACTAACAAATCGGTTTACTACTTCTAAGCAATGATTTTGTTGGTTTTAGTTTCTTTTGGGAGAAAATGGGTACAAGTGTTGTCTAAACACTCCTAATCCATCTCTAACTATTATAATTAGTCAAACACATTGGATTGTGACACATTTTGACCATCGAAACACTATCAAAGCTATTTACTTCTTCTAAGGAGTTTCTTGTTGGTTTTCGTCTCTTTTGGGAGAAAATTGGTATAAGTGTTGTCTAAACACTCGTAATCCATCTCTAACTCTTATAATTAGTCAAATGCATGGATTGTGATACATTTTGACCATAGAAACACTAACAAAGCTGTTTACTACTTCTAAGCAATGTTTTTGTTAGTTTTAGTTTCTTTTGGGAGAAAATGGGTATAAGTGTAGTCTAAACACATTTTGACCATAGAAACACTATTAAATCTATTTACTTCTTCTAAGGAATTTGTTGTTGGTTTTCGCCTCTTTTGGGAGAAAATGGGTATAAGTGTTGTCTAAACACCCCGTATCCATCTCTAACTCTTATAATTAGTCAAATGCATTGGATTGTGATACATTTTTACCATAGAAACACTAACAAAGCGGTTTACTACTTCTAAGCAATGTTTTTGTTGGTTTTAGCCTCTTTTGGGAGAAAATGGGTATAAGTGTTGTCTAAACACTCCGTATCCATCTCTAACTCTTATAATTGGTCAAATGCATTGGATTGTGATACATTTTTACCATAGAAACACTAACAAAGCGGTTTACTACTTCTAAGCAATGTTTTTGTTGGTTTTAGTTTCTTTTGGGAGAAAATGGGTACAAGTGTTGTCTAAACACTCCTAATCCATCTCTAACTCTTATAATTAGTCAAACACATTGGATTGTGACACATTTTGACCATCGAAACACTAACAAAGCTATTTACTTCTTCTAAGGAATTTGTTGTTGGTTTTCGTCTCTTTTGGGAGAAAATTGGTATAAGTGTTGTCTAAACACTCGTAATCCATCTCTAACTCTTATAATTAGTCAAATGCATTGGATTGTGATACATTTTGACCATAGAAACACTAACAAAGCGGTTTACTACTTCTAAGCAATGTTTTTGTTAGTTTTAGTTTCTTTTGGGAGAAAATGGGTATAAGTGTAGTCTAAACACTCCGTATCCATCTCTAACTCTTATAATTAGTCAAACGCATTGGATTGTGACACATTTTGACCATAGAAACACTATTAAATCTATTTACTTCTTCTAAGGAATTTGTTGTTGGTTTTCGCCTCTTTTGGGAGAAAATGGGTATAAGTGTTGTCTAAACACCCCGTATCCATCTCTAACTCTTATAATTAGTCAAATGCATTGGATTGTGGTACATTTTTACCATAGAAACACTAACAAAGCGGTTTACTACTTCTAAGCAATGTTTTTGTTGGTTTTAGCCTCTTTTGGGAGAAAATGGGTATAAGTGTTGTCTAAAAACTCCTAATCCATCTCTAACTCTTATAATTAGTCAAATGCATTGGATTGTGACACATTTTGACCATAGAAATACTAACAAGGCTGTTTATTGCTTCTAAACATTTTTTTGTTGGTTTTAGCCTCTTTGGGGAGAAAATGTGTATAAGTGTTGTCTAAACACTCCTTATCCATCTCTAACTCTTTTAATTAGTCAAATGCATTGGATTGTGACACATTTTAACCATAGAAACACTAACAAAGCTATTAAATTCTTCTAAGGAATTTGTTGTTGGTTTTAGCCTCTTTTGGGAGAAAAGGGTATAAGTGTTGTCTAAACACTCCGTATCCATCTCTATAACCCTTATAATTAGTCAAATGCATTGGATTGTGGCACATTTTTACCATAGAAACACTAACAAAGCGGTTTACTACTTCTAAGCAATGATTTTGTTGGTTTTAGTTTCTTTTGGGAGAAAATGGGTACAAGTGTTGTCTAAACACTCCTAATCCATCTCTAACTCTTATAATTAGTCAAACACATTGGATTGTGACACATTTTGACCATTGAAACACTAACAAAGCTATTTACTTCTTCTAAGGAATTTGTTGTTGGTTTTCGTCTCTTTTGGGAGAAAATTGGTATAAGTGTTGTCTAAACACTCGTAATCCATCTCTAACTCTTATAATTAGTCAAATGCATGGATTGTGATACATTTTGACCATAGAAACACTAACAAAGCTGTTTACTACTTCTAAGCAATGTTTTTGTTGGTTTTAGCCTCTTTTGGGAGAAAATGGGTATAAGTGTTGTCTAAACACTCCGAATCCATCTCTAAAACTCTTATAATTAGTCAAATGCATTGGATTGTGATACATTTTTACCATAGAAACACTAACAAAGCGGTTAACTACTTCTAAGCAATAATTTTGTTGGTTTTAGTTTCTTTTGGGAGAAAATGGGTACAAGTGTTGTCTAAACACTCCTAATCCATCTCTAACTCTTATAATTAGTCAAACACATTGGATTGTGGCACATTTTGACCATACAAATACTAAAAAAACTGTTTACTACTTCTAAGGAATTTGTTTTTGGTTTTCGCCTCTTTTGGGAGAAAATGGGTATAAGTGTTATCTAAACACTCCGTATCCATCTCTAACTCTTATTATTAGTCAAATGCATTGGATTGTGATACATTTTGACCATAGAAACACTAACAAAGCGGTTTACTACTTCTAAGCAATGTTTTTGTTGGTTTTAGCCTCTTTTGGGAGAAAATGGGTATAAGTGTTGTCTAAACACTCCGTATCCATCTCTAACTCTTATAATTGGTCAAATGCATTGGATTGTGATACATTTTTACCATAGAAACACTAACAAAGCGGTTTACTACTTCTAAGCAATGTTTTTGTTGGTTTTAGTTTCTTTTGGGAGAAAATGGGTACAAGTGTTGTCTAAACACTCCTAATCCATCTCTAACTCTTATAATTAGTCAAACACATTGGATTGTGACACATTTTGACCATCGAAACACTAACAAAGCTATTTACTTCTTCTAAGGAATTTGTTGTTGGTTTTCGTCTCTTTTGGGAGAAAATTGGTATAAGTGTTGTCTAAACACTCGTAATCCATCTCTAACTCTTATAATTAGTCAAATGCATTGGATTGTGATACATTTTGACCATAGAAACACTAACAAAGCGGTTTACTACTTCTAAGCAATGTTTTTGTTAGTTTTAGTTTCTTTTGGGAGAAAATGGGTATAAGTGTAGTCTAAACACTCCTAATCCATCTCTAACTCTTATATTTAGTCAAACGCATTGGATTGTGACACATTTTGACCATAGAAACACTATTAAATCTATTTACTTCTTCTAAGGAATTTGTTGTTGGTTTTCGCCTCTTTTGGGAGAAAATGGGTATAAGTGTTGTCTAAACACCCCGTATCCATCTCTAACTCTTATAATTAGTCAAATGCATTGGATTGTGATACATTTTTACCATAGAAACACTAACAAAGCGGTTTACTACTTCTAAGCAATGTTTTTGTTGGTTTTAGCCTCTTCTGGGAGAAAATGGGTATAAGTGTTGTCTAAACACTCCGTATCCATCTCTAACTCTTATAATTGGTCAAATGCATTGGATTGTGATACATTTTTACCATAGAAACACTAACAAAGCGGTTTACTACTTCTAAGCAATGTTTTTGTTGGTTTTAGTTTCTTTTGGGAGAAAATGGGTACAAGTGTTGTCTAAACACTCCTAATCCATCTCTAACTCTTATAATTAGTCAAACACATTGGATTGTGACACATTTTGACCATCGAAACACTAACAAAGCTATTTACTTCTTCTAAGGAATTTGTTGTTGGTTTTCGTCTCTTTTGGGAGAAAATTGGTATAAGTGTTGTCTAAACACTCGTAATCCATCTCTAACTCTTATAATTAGTCAAATGCATTGGATTGTGATACATTTTGACCATAGAAACACTAACAAAGCGGTTTACTACTTCTAAGCAATGTTTTTGTTAGTTTTAGTTTCTTTTGGGAGAAAATGGGTATAAGTGTAGTCTAAACACTCCGTAATCCATCTCTAACTCTTATAATTAGTCAAACGCATTGGATTGTGACACATTTTGACCATAGAAACACTATTAAATCTATTTACTTCTTCTAAGGAATTTGTTGTTGGTTTTCGCCTCTTTTGGGAGAAAATGGGTATAAGTGTTGTCTAAACACCCCGTATCCATCTCTAACTCTTATAATTAGTCAAATGCATTGGATTGTGATACATTTTTACCATAGAAACACTAACAAAGCGGTTTACTACTTCTAAGCAATGTTTTTGTTGGTTTTAGCCTCTTTTGGGAGAAAATGGGTATAAGTGTTGTCTAAAAACTCCTAATCCATCTCTAACTCTTATAATTAGTCAAATGCATTGGATTGTGACACATTTTGACCATAGAAATACTAACAAGGCTGTTTATTGCTTCTAAACATTTTTTTGTTGGTTTTAGCCTCTTTGGGGAGAAAATGTGTATAAGTGTTGTCTAAACACTCCTTATCCATCTCTAACTCTTTTAATTAGTCAAATGCATTGGATTGTGACACATTTTAACCATAGAAACACTAACAAAGCTATTAAATTCTTCTAAGGAATTTGTTGTTGGTTTTAGCCTCTTTTGGGAGAAAAGGGTATAAGTGTTGTCTAAACACTCCGTATCCATCTCTATAACCCTTATAATTAGTCAAATGCATTGGATTGTGGCACATTTTTACCATAGAAACACTAACAAAGCGGTTTACTACTTCTAAGCAATGATTTTGTTGGTTTTAGTTTCTTTTGGGAGAAAATGGGTACAAGTGTTGTCTAAACACTCCTAATCCATCTCTAACTCTTATAATTAGTCAAACACATTGGATTGTGACACATTTTGACCATTGAAACACTAACAAAGCTATTTACTTCTTCTAAGGAATTTGTTGTTGGTTTTCGTCTCTTTTGGGAGAAAATTGGTATAAGTGTTGTCTAAACACTCGTAATCCATCTCTAACTCTTATAATTAGTCAAATGCATGGATTGTGATACATTTTGACCATAGAAACACTAACAAAGCTGTTTACTACTTCTAAGCAATGTTTTTGTTGGTTTTAGCCTCTTTTGGGAGAAAATGGGTATAAGTGTTGTCTAAACACTCCGAATCCATCTCTAAAACTCTTATAATTAGTCAAATGCATTGGATTGTGATACATTTTTACCATAGAAACACTAACAAAGCGGTTTACTACTTCTAAGCAATAATTTTGTTGGTTTTAGTTTCTTTTGGGAGAAAATGGGTATAAGTGTTGTCTAAACACTCCTAATCCATCTCTAACTCTTATAATTAGTCAAACGCATTGGATTGTGGCACATTTTGACCATACAAATACTAAAAAAACTGTTTACTACTTCTAAGGAATTTGTTTTTGGTTTTCGCCTCTTTTGGGAGAAAATGGGTATAAGTGTTATCTAAACACTCCGTATCCATCTCTAACTCTTATTATTAGTCAAATGCATTGGATTGTGATACATTTTGACCATAGAAACACTAACAAAGCGGTTTACTACTTCTAAGCAATGTTTTTGTTGGTTTTAGCCTCTTTTGGGAGAAAATGGGTATAAGTGTTGTCTAAACACTCCGTATCCATCTCTAACTCTTATAATTGGTCAAATGCATTGGATTGTGATACATTTTTACCATAGAAACACTAACAAAGCGGTTTACTACTTCTAAGCAATGTTTTTGTTGGTTTTAGTTTCTTTTGGGAGAAAATGGGTACAAGTGTTGTCTAAACACTCCTAATCCATCTCTAACTCTTATAATTAGTCAAACACATTGGATTGTGACACATTTTGACCATTGAAACACTAACAAAGCTATTTACTTCTTCTAAGGAATTTGTTGTTGGTTTTCGTCTCTTTTGGGAGAAAATTGGTATAAGTGTTGTCTAAACACTCGTAATCCATCTCTACCTCTTATAATTAGTCAAATGCATGGATTGTGATACATTTTGACCATAGAAACACTAACAAAGCTGTTTACTACTTCTAAGCAATGTTTTTGTTGGTTTTAGCCTCTTTTGGGAGAAAATGGGTACAAGTGTTGTCTAAACACTCCTAATCCATCTCTAACTCTTATAATTAGTCAAACACATTTGATTGTGACACATTTTGACCATCGAAACACTAACAAAGCTATTTACTTCTTCTAAGGAATTTGTTGTTGGTTTTCGTCTCTTTTGGGAGAAAATTGGTATAAGTGTTGTCTAAACCCTCGTAATCCATCTCTAACTCTTATAATTAGTCAAATGCATGGATTGTGATACATTTTGACCATAGAAACACTAACAAAGCGGTTTACTACTTCTAAGCAATGTTTTTGTTGGTTTTAGTTTCTTTTGGGAGAAAATGGGTACAAGTGTTGTCTAAACACTCCTAATCCATCTCTAACTCTTATAATTAGTCAAACACATTGGATTGTGACACATTTTGACCATCGAAACACTAACAAAGCTATTTACTTCTTCTAAGGAATTTGTTGTTGGTTTTCGTCTCTTTTGGGAGAAAATTGGTATAAGTGTTGTCTAAACAGTCGTAATCCATCTCTAACTCTTATAATTAGTCAAATGCATTGGATTGTGATACATTTTGACCATAGAAACACTAACAAAGCGGTTTACTACTTCTAAGCAATGTTTTTGTTAGTTTTAGTTTCTTTTGGGAGAAAATGGGTATAAGTGTAGTCTAAACACTCCTAATCCATCTCTAACTCTTATAATTAGTCAAACGCATTGGATTGTGACACATTTTGACCATAGAAACACTATTAAATCTATTTACTTCTTCTAAGGAATTTGTTGTTGGTTTTCGCCTCTTTTGGGAGAAAATGGGTATAAGTGTTGTCTAAACACCCCGTATCCATCTCTAACTCTTATAATTAGTCAAATGCATTGGATTGTGATACATTTTTACCATAGAAACACTAACAAAGCGGTTTACTACTTCTAAGCAATGTTTTTGTTGGTTTTAGCCTCTTTTGGGAGAAAATGGGTATAAGTGTTGTCTAAAAACTCCTAATCCATCTCTAACTCTTATAATTAGTCAAATGCATTGGATTGTGACACATTTTGACCATAGAAATACTAACAAGGCTGTTTATTGCTTCTAAACATTTTTTTGTTGGTTTTAGCCTCTTTGGGGAGAAAATGTGTATAAGTGTTGTCTAAACACTCCTTATCCATCTCTAACTCTTTTAATTAGTCAAATGCATTGGATTATGACACATTTTAACCATAGAAACACTAACAAAGCTATTAAATTCTTCTAAGGAATTTGTTGTTGGTTTTAGCCTCTTTTGGGAGAAAAGGGTATAAGTGTTGTCTAAACACTCCGTATCCATCTCTATAACCCTTATAATTAGTCAAATGCATTGGATTGTGGCACATTTTTACCATAGAAACACTAACAAAGCGGTTTACTACTTCTAAGCAATGATTTTGTTGGTTTTAGTTTCTTTTGGGAGAAAATGGGTACAAGTGTTGTCTAAACACTCCTAATCCATCTCTAACTCTTATAATTAGTCAAACACATTGGATTGTGACACATTTTGACCATTGAAACACTAACAAAGCTATTTACTTCTTCTAAGGAATTTGTTGTTGGTTTTCGTCTCTTTTGGGAGAAAATTGGTATAAGTGTTGTCTAAACACTCGTAATCCATCTCTAACTCTTATAATTAGTCAAATGCATGGATTGTGATACATTTTGACCATAGAAACACTAACAAAGCTGTTTACTACTTCTAAGCAATGTTTTTGTTGGTTTTAGCCTCTTTTGGGAGAAAATGGGTATAAGTGTTGTCTAAACACTCCGAATCCATCTCTAAAACTCTTATAATTAGTCAAATGCATTGGATTGTGATACATTTTTACCATAGAAACACTAACAAAGCGGTTTACTACTTCTAAGCAATAATTTTGTTGGTTTTAGTTTCTTTTGGGAGAAAATGGGTATAAGTGTAGTCTAAACACTCCTAATCCATCTCTAACTCTTATAATTAGTCAAACGCATTGGATTGTGGCACATTTTGACCATACAAATACTAAAAAAACTGTTTACTACTTCTAAGGAATTTGTTTTTGGTTTTCGCCTCTTTTGGGAGAAAATGGGTATAAGTGTTGTCTAAACACTCCGTATCCATCTCTAACTCTTATAATTAGTCAAATGCATTGGATTTTGATACATTTTGACCATAGAAACACTAACAAAGCGGTTTACTACTTCTAAGCAATGTTTTTGTTGGTTTTAGCCTCTTTTGGGAGAAAATGGGTATAAGTGTTGTCTAAACACTCCGTATCCATCTCTAACTCTTATAATTGGTCAAATGCATTGGATTGTGATACATTTTTACCATAGAAACACTAACAAAGCGGTTTACTACTTCTAAGCAATGTTTTTGTTGGTTTTAGTTTCTTTTGGGAGAAAATGGGTACAAGTGTTGTTTAAACACTCCTAATCCATCTCTAACTCTTATAATTAGCCAAACACATTGGATTGTGACACATTTTGACCATCGAAACACTAACAAAGCTATTTACTTCTTCTAAGGAATTTGTTGTTGGTTTTCGTCTCTTTTGGGAGAAAATTGGTATAAGTGTTGTCTAAACACTCGTAATCCATCTCTAACTCTTATAATTAGTCAAATGCATGGATTGTGATACATTTTGACCATAGAAACACTAACAAAGCTGTTTACTACTTCTAAGCAATGTTTTTGTTGGTTTTAGCCTCTTTTGGGAGAAAATGGGTATAAGTGTTGTCTAAACACTCCGAATCCATCTCTAAAACTCTTATAATTAGTCAAATGCATTGGATTGTGATACATTTTTACCATAGAAACACTAACAAAGCGGTTTACTACTTCTAAGCAATGTTTTTGTTGGTTTTAGCCTCTTTTGGGAGAAAATGGGTATAAGTGTTGTCTAAACACTCCGTATCCATCTCTAACTCTTATAATTGGTCAAATGCATTGGATTGTGATACATTTTTACCATAGAAACACTAACAAAGCGGTTTACTACTTCTAAGCAATGTTTTTGTTGGTTTTAGTTTCTTTTGGGAGAAAATGGGTACAAGTGTTGTTTAAACACTCCTAATCCATCTCTAACTCTTATAATTAGCCAAACACATTGGATTGTGACACATTTTGACCATCGAAACACTAACAAAGCTATTTACTTCTTCTAAGGAATTTGTTGTTGGTTTTCGTCTCTTTTGGGAGAAAATTGGTATAAGTGTTGTCTAAACACTCGTAATTCATCTCTAACTCTTATAATTAGTCAAATGCATTGGATTGTGATACATTTTGACCATAGAAACACTAACAAAGCGGTTTAGTACTTCTAAGCAATGTTTTTGTTAGTTTTAGTTTCTTTTGGAAGAAAATGGGTATAAGTGTAGTCTAAACACTCCTAATCCATCTCTAACTCTTATAATTAGTCAAACGCATTGGATTGTGACACATTTTGACCATAGAAACACTATTAAATCTATTTACTTCTTCTAAGGAATTTGTTGTTGGTTTTCGCCTCTTTTGGGAGAAAATGGGTATAAGTTTTGTCTAAACACCCCGTATCCATCTCTAACTCTTATAATTAGTCAAATGCATTGGATTGTGATACATTTTTACCATAGAAACACTAACAAAGCGGTTTACTACTTCTAAGCAATGTTTTTGTTGGTTTTAGCCTCTTTTGGGAGAAAATGGGTATAAGTGTTGTCTAAAAACTCCTAATCCGTCTCTAACTCTTATAATTAGTCAAATGCATTGGATTGTGACACATTTTGACCATAGAAATACTAACAAGGCTGTTTATTGCTTCTAAACATTTTTTTGTTGGTTTTAGCCTCTTTGGGGAGAAAATGTGTATAAGTGTTGTCTAAACACTCCTTATCCATCTCTAACTCTTTTAATTAGTCAAATGCATTGGATTGTGACACATTTTAACCATAGAAACACTAACAAAGCTATTAAATTCTTCTAAGGAATTTGTTGTTGGTTTTAGCCTCTTTTGGGAGAAAAGGGTATAAGTGTTGTCTAAACACTCCGTATTGAAACATGGTTTTTATCACAGAAAGATGGCAAGCAGAGAGGCAACAAGGGTTTGTTTCAATTCCCTTATGCAGTCATTGCAGCACAAAGGTATCAATCCATAAGAGTGAGCTATTGACCAATCAGGATACAATCATTTCACTTAATTCAAGTCAAGCAGTAATGGTTTGGGTATCTAGCAACCTAAATGAGCAAAAGAGAAAACAAAAACAAGAACTAACAGAGAACTAGCAGAAACAGAAGCAGAAGCAATCGATCAAACAGATAAGTAACAATCAGATGAAGAAATAGAGCCCTTGAGAATGGGAATAATTGGTCAGTGAATCCTCCTAGATCAACTAAGGTGTCTAACAAAAACTCATACAGAGCTAATCCCTTGACGAAAGATTCGAATATAGGTCAATTCACTCTCGTGACAGAGACCCCTCTAGACTATGCTACCTCCAAACCTAGATCTCTCTAGAGAAGCATAACATAGCAGGCATTAATAATCAATCAATCAAAGCCAATAAACACTCTAAGCAACCAATCTCTTGGGTTAGACATGTAAATCTCTGGAAAAAGTTGGTTCAAGCATTTCAACAAACACCTCTCGGGCAGGAAATACCTAGGGTCTAATTTCAACTTCTCAGAAAGAAATTAGCATTAAAAACACTCACCCAGAAGGGATCTAAACAGATCTAAGCTTAAACACCCTAGAAGATCAAAGATTCATCACTTTCCTAACCCATCCTCAAGAACCCTAAACAGACTACTCACAAATCATCATAAAATGCATAAACCCAGAAAATAAAATAAATTGCATAATCATGAAGCTAAAGATGAGATTAAGAGAACTGTGAATGTAGAAAATGCAAAATCAAAATGGATTGAGAGAGATCTGGATCACAAAGTGTCTGGTTTATAGAGTTCTAGAGAGAAAAGAGAGAGATTAGGGATAAGAGAAAAGTAAGGATAAGATAATATCTAGATATTTGTCTCAGCATAACAGCTGTATTTATACTACTTTAGGCAAAGTCAAAACCCTAATTCTAAAAACCAAAAGTCAAAGGCGGCTAGGCTGGGCATCGATCACTTTGGTCGATCAGGGTGGTCGATGCCTTGTGATCTCCAAAGCTTGCACCTTTCTTCCTTGGCATCGATCAGTCTGCTCGATCAGTTTGGTCGATGCCTTGTGTTCTTCAAAGCTTGGACCTTTTTGCTTGGGATCGATCAGCTGCTCGATGGTAGTGCTCGATGCAGGGTCCTCTTTTCACCAATCAGCTCCTTTTTGTACCTAAACAACTCCAAATGCAAGAATGTATGCAATGCTCATGCAATAACCTACTAATCATGCAAAATGACCACAAATGACTAAAAGTGGTATGAACAGGGGATGAATCAGTGCTAAAGTGGTGAGAAATCAATGCTTAAAACATGTAAAATATAGACATATCAACTCCCCCAAACTTAGTCTTTGCTTGCCCTCAAGCAAACAAATCATAAGCAGGGAGAGAGGTTTGAAAGTGGGGTCTCAGAACCTAAAGCTTGCTAATTATCTAGTTAGAATCAAAGTCCAAGTTATTAGTTCTACAATGCAGAGCAAAAGAGTTCTAATTAAAAGCTTTAGACAAACTCATCACAACAAGAACTGATTCCAATCTTTCATCTCCACATGCATTCATATCAATCAATTCCTTTAACATTCATTAAGCAGGAATATGGATCTAGTTATGCAATGCCTACAAACTCATTTGGCTAGGTAAGAAAGGCTGGAGATAAAGATGATCTCCTTTAGAGTGGGTTTAACAATCATAATCAGGGTTCTCTCAAAAAGTGGATTGAGCTTTAGAAGAAGGCTAAAGGTAAGCTCCAATAGATGCATACAGAAATAAAACCTTGTCTACCCAAAGGTAACCCAACGATTTTAATCCTATCTTCCTAAGCCCAGATTATCCTAGATCTACCCTTTAGCTTCAGCTCATTTTGAGCACACCCATACACTCTTTGATCTAGTCTTAGGAGGAGTTTCTTCTTTCTCATACATCTAGCGGATTGGGGCTTCTCTTAAACACTATGGTTCTCTTTTCTTCTTATTTCTTAAGACATTAAAAGCTTTTTGCTATTCACTTCTTTTCTCTCTTTTTTTTTTCTTTCTTTTCTTTTGCTCAGAACCATTTTTTTATACTTTTCATTCCCCAAATCCTTTACTAGACACTTATACACATTCTCCCTCCTAAAGACTCTTTCTTTTCTTTCAGCATCAATCTTTTCTTTTCCTTTTCTACCATAATAAGCACAAATCCAATACCAAACCCAGCAACAAGATCCCACCTAGTCCTATCTAGTCCGAAAAATGCGAACTAGAACTACACAAGGTTCCATTCCTGTCGGCTCAGACCTAACACTTTCTACCAAGCTCAATCCATAAAAGGCCTAACACTCAGAAAAATCACAATTGGCTTGAAAGAAGGATAGGTTAAGGGTGTGGAGAAACTGTTCCAATGATGGGAATCAGCTACTTGGATCAACAAGAGTGGTAAAAAGGATAAGATGATCCAAATATGTATATGGTATCCATGAGTTTACATGCAATGCACAACCAGATAATTGTAAGTCAAGATTAGGTTCTTATAAATAGGAAATGAAATCAAGTCACAACATGCTTCAATTAGGACCAAAATGCAATTCAAGAATTCCAAGTTTGTTTCAGCCTTACGTTTCAAACTAAATCACAATGCATCACAGATCTAACAACGAGGGCTTTGATTCTAGCCTAGCAAATTAAGCAAGCTAACAAGGTTAAATTCATCATAGTCCCCTATGCTGGATGCAACAGTCCTATATGAAACATTCTAGACTCAATCCTATATGCAAATGCAAACTGCATGAACACTCTTTTTATAGAAAATTTTCAAAATTTTTCAAATTTTTATGGTTTTTTCTATGCCTTAGATGAAATGCATGCAGACTCAAGTATGCAAAATTTGAAAATAAGAAAACAAAACACAATGTCAAATACACCCTGAGCCCTCCCCCAAACTTAAATTACACAGTCCCTTGTGTAATAAAAATTTGAGAAAAGATTCAAGATACAAACAGAAAGCAAATAAAAATGCAATGGTATATACAATGAAGGAGTTTGAGTGGTACCTCAGGGTTGTGTGAAGAAAGAGTCGATGGATTGCTCCATGCTCTCTCGCGTGTAGGTTGGTGCAGGAGGCTCTGGCGGGAGCAACTGGTCGATGGGGTACATCGATGCTGTTCCTCTTCATCTCTGCCACTTAATCTCTTGAGTATCCTGAGCTATTGGTGCTCTTGCTTTGCCTTTCCACCTGAAACACTAAAGAAAACAGATCAAAAATACCAAAAAAAACTAAAAGAGATATGTACAAGGATAGACATGGGACTTCCTCCCAAGTGAGCTTGTTTAAAGTCACTGAGCTTGACTTTCAGTGCCTTTTCAGGCTTCTGGAGGGTGATGGAGAGGCTTAGAGATCCTCTCCGGTGTTGCTTCATTAACCATTATCTTCTTAAACTTGGGCTTGTTCACTGTAAACCCTGAACCATCTTCGAAGGTGGAACCACTTGTCTGACCATGCAGCTGCTCAATCTGTTCTTTCATCCCTTTCACAAGACATGTAAGTTCTCTCATTGAGCTTGTCAAGTCTCTTATGGTCTCCTCCTGCCATTCGAATCTCTGCTTGAGAGCTTGAAGTTCTGAGCGATCACTAGGTGTAGGCTCCAAATTCGTTTTGGGAGGATCGAAGGAAGTAAGTGAGCTTGAACCACCGGTTAAATCAGAGGCAGCAGCAAGTTTTTCTGCAGCTAGTTGTTCACGCTTTCGAGCTCTAGACCTGACCAAATTAGAGGTGCATATCCCATAGCTATCACTGAAATCATCCTCAGAGTGCTCATACTCATCACTCTCTTCTTCTTCCCACACCGCATCTCCATCACGGATCAGAATCGCATTGCAAGTGTGCTTGGGCTGATCTTTTGTAGAGAACTGCTCTGGTGATGCTTCAGCTAACTGACCAGTCTCCTCAATACAGAAAGTCTGGCCTCCTATTGTTGGCTTCTTCATTGCACTCCTAACATCAAAAGTCATCTTGAAACCTTTCCCGAGATTCAGATCAATCTTCCCATGCTTGACATCAATAACTGCCCCAGCTGTGGCCAAAAATGGCCTTCCCAGAAGTAGAGGGTCCTTAGGCTCCTCATCCATTTCTAAAACGATGAAATCTGTAGGGATATTCACATTCCCAACCTTCACAGGCAAGTCTTCAAGCAAACCATGGGGTTTCTTGACCGATCTATCAGCTAAAATCAGAGAAATGTTGGTGGGGCTGTACTTTCCGAATCCAAGTCTTTCCGCCACAGAAAGAGGCATAAGACTCACAGAGGATCCAAGGTCACAAAGACAATTGTCAAAAGTCTTTGGTCCTAGAGAGCAGGGTAGAGTGAAAGAGCCAGGATCATTCAGCTTCTCTGGGGTAACATCTTCCTTGGGAACAACAGCATTACTCTCTTCTTCTTGCTTCACTTCCTGCTTGGCTTTGATCCTTTCCATAAGTATATCCTTCAGAAACTCATGAGATTTAGGTATGAGTTTCACAGCTTCAATTAGAGGCATCTTGGACTCAAGAATCTTTATCTGCTCATCGAGAAGAGCTTGATACTGCTTCTTTTTTCGGCCTGGGAAGGGAAGTTGTGGCTTGTATGGAGGTGGATCAAAAGATGATCTCTTTTCCATAGAGATCTCAGGTTCTGTAGCGGAGAGTGCCTGGATCGATGCAGTGCATCGACCAGTGTGGTCGATGCTGAGCTCAAGTGCAGATGCACTGCATCGATCAGAATGGTCGATGCTGAGCTCTGGTGCAGGTTTTTTAGCTTTTTCTTGACATATGGAAAAATCCTCCCCATCTTGGCTGTCACTGTCCTCAGAGACATGAAGTGTAGCTTTCTCATCAATCGCAACTGTTTCGTCGATACGGTCCTGAAGTCCAACATCATTGTCAAATACCAATTCTGCATCACTAGTGTCAAAGAGAAAGCTGCAGAACTCCACTTTGCTTATGTCCTCATCTTCATGTGATTGGATTGAGGAGATGGCATTACAAAACTCCTTAGGATTCTGAATAGCCTTTCCCGGAAGCTGTCCTGAAGTCTTGACAGTTGATGTAGAGGTCTGGTTACTCTCCAAGTGAGTCACCTTGGAAGTGAGTGAATCAACCTTAGTGTTCAGGTCATGGAATTGATGATGCAGCGTGGCAAACTTCTTTGCATTTTCGAGATTACTAGCTGCCTGACCCTGTAGTATCTGCTGAAACATGCTGGTCACATCAGGAAGCGGTGCGAGAGGTGGGAAGCCTGGAGGTGCAGCCAGTTGCTGCTGAGGGATGAAAGGCTTGTTCTGTTGTTGCGGCTGCTGATGCTGACCTTGCGGAGGCTGCGGAGGATAGACTTGGTCCTGCGGATTAGCCACATTGGTATTGCGATAGGAAAGGTTCGGATTAGGCCTGTAGTTGTTGTAGCCACGATTATAACCAGCTTGGTTCTGCATATAGCACAACTCTTCAGTGTGTTCTCCCTCCCCATCGTGGACCGGAACCTGCTCTGCTTCACAAACAAAGTTCAGCTGCTTTTGCTGTACCAATAACAACTTATCTAGCTTCTCATTTAGAGCTTTCATCTCCTTCCTTGTCTTATCATCAGAGTCAGAGGTGCTTCTAACAGTCCTGTCATAATCCTCACTGTAGTGTTCATCAGATTGTGCCAAGTTTTCCACAAGCTCCCAGCCATCTTCTACGTCTTTATTCAAGAAATTCCCATTGCTGGCGGTATCAAGCATCATCCTAAACTTGGGTAAAAGACCTCTATAAAAGGTGCTGAGCAGAGACTCATTGGAGAAGCCATGGTGAGGGCATTTGCTGGTGTAGCTCTTGAACCGTTCCCATGCCTCACAAAAGGTCTCACCAGTCTTCTGAGTGAAGCTGGATATCTCATTTCGAAGCTTAGCTGTTCTGGAGTTGGAGAAGAATTTAGCAAGGAACACTTTCTTGCAATCGTCCCAGGAAGTAATAGAGCCTTGCGGTAGAGCTTTTTCCCACTGCCTTGCCTTGTCACCGAGAGAGAACGGGAAAAGTCGCAGCTTGAGAGCGTCATCACTCACGCCGTTGATCTTTGTTAGGCCACAGAGCCTATCAAACTCGTCCAGGTGATCGAGTGGATCCTCCATTGGCAGTCCATGGAATTTGCTATTCTGGATCATGTTGATCATACTGCTCTTGATCTCAAAATTGTTGTTGGGAATTGCTGGGGGAACGATTCCCTGACGCTGGGCATGAGTGTTAGGTGCATCGCCAGCACCAATGAGACGAGGCTGCCTTGGTGGATTGCCCTGAGGAGGTGGAGGTATGTCTTGTTGGTTCTCCATAGCAACTGGGTCCTGTTGAGCAGTCTGTAGTTGTTCGCGTTGCTCTCGCAGTTCACGTGGTAGGCGGTTAATGTTGTCGAGATAGTGAATGAGATGTTGATTGCCTTTAGATCGTGTGTGCATTCAGGTTGTGGCAGGATCGATGTAGTGCATCGAGCAAAGTGGTCGATCGAGTGCTACGGGTACCTGAAATCGACAGAAACAACAATCAAACAAGTCAGTAAACGAAGTAAAGTAAAGAAAAACTTGATCTTAAGTGATCTGAAATCCTAAATGCAACAAAATCACTCAAATGGCAACGGCGCCAAATTGAAACATGGTTTTTATCACAGAAAGATGGCAAGCAGAGAGGCAACAAGGGTTTGTTTCAATTCCCTTATGCAGTCATTGCAGCACAAAGGTATCAATCCATAAGAGTGAGCTATTGACCAATCAGGATACAATCATTTCACTTAATTCAAGTCAAGCAGTAATGGTTTGGGTATCTAGCAACCTAAATGAGCAAAAGAGAAAACAAAAACAAGAACTAACAGAGAACTAGCAGAAACAGAAGCAGAAGCAATCGATCAAACAGATAAGTAACAATCAGATGAAGAAATAGAGCCCTTGAGAATGGGAATAATTGGTCAGTGAATCCTCCTAGATCAACTAAGGTGTCTAACAAAAACTCATACAGAGCTAATCCCTTGACGAAAGATTCGAATATAGGTCAATTCACTCTCGTGACAGAGACCCCTCTAGACTATGCTACCTCCAAACCTAGATCTCTCTAGAGAAGCATAACATAGCAGGCATTAATAATCAATCAATCAAAGCCAATAAACACTCTAAGCAACCAATCTCTTGGGTTAGACATGTAAATCTCTGGAAAAAGTTGGTTCAAGCATTTCAACAAACACCTCTCGGGCAGGAAATACCTAGGGTCTAATTTCAACTTCTCAGAAAGAAATTAGCATTAAAAACACTCACCCAGAAGGGATCTAAACAGATCTAAGCTTAAACACCCTAGAAGATCAAAGATTCATCACTTTCCTAACCCATCCTCAAGAACCCTAAACAGACTACTCACAAATCATCATAAAATGCATAAACCCAGAAAATAAAATAAATTGCATAATCATGAAGCTAAAGATGAGATTAAGAGAACTGTGAATGTAGAAAATGCAAAATCAAAATGGATTGAGAGAGATCTGGATCACAAAGTGTCTGGTTTATAGAGTTCTAGAGAGAAAAGAGAGAGATTAGGGATAAGAGAAAAGTAAGGATAAGATAATATCTAGATATTTGTCTCAGCATAACAGCTGTATTTATACTACTTTAGGCAAAGTCAAAACCCTAATTCTAAAAACCAAAAGTCAAAGGCGGCTAGGCTGGGCATCGATCACTTTGGTCGATCAGGGTGGTCGATGCCTTGTGATCTCCAAAGCTTGCACCTTTCTTCCTTGGCATCGATCAGTCTGCTCGATCAGTTTGGTCGATGCCTTGTGTTCTTCAAAGCTTGGACCTTTTTGCTTGGGATCGATCAGCTGCTCGATGGTAGTGCTCGATGCAGGGTCCTCTTTTCACCAATCAGCTCCTTTTTGTACCTAAACAACTCCAAATGCAAGAATGTATGCAATGCTCATGCAATAACCTACTAATCATGCAAAATGACCACAAATGACTAAAAGTGGTATGAACAGGGGATGAATCAGTGCTAAAGTGGTGAGAAATCAATGCTTAAAACATGTAAAATATAGACATATCACGTATCCATCTCTATAACCCTTATAATTAGTCAAATGCATTGGATTGTGGCACATTTTTACCATAGAAACACTAACAAAGCGGTTTACTACTTCTAAGCAATGATTTTGTTGGTTTTAGTTTCTTTTGGGAGAAAATGGGTACAAGTGTTGTCTAAACACTCCTAATCCATCTCTAACTCTTATAATTAGTCAAACACATTGGATTGTGACACATTTTGACCATTGAAACACTAACAAAGCTATTTACTTCTTCTAAGGAATTTGTTGTTGGTTTTCGTCTCTTTTGGGAGAAAATTGGTATAAGTGTTGTCTAAACACTCGTAATCCATCTCTAACTCTTATAATTAGTCAAATGCATGGATTGTGATACATTTTGACCATAGAAACACTAACAAAGTTGTTTACTACTTCTAAGCAATGTTTTTGTTGGTTTTAGCCTCTTTTGGGAGAAAATGGGTATGTGTTGTCTAAACACTCCGAATCCATCTCTAAAACTCTTATAATTAGTCAAATGCATTGGATTGTGATACATTTTTACCATAGAAACACTAACAAAGCTGTTTACTACTTCTAAGCAATGTTTTTGTTGGTTTTAGCCTCTTTTGGGAGAAAATGGGTATAAGTGTTGTCTAAACACTCCGAATCCATCTCTAAAACTCTTATAATTAGTCAAATGCATTGGATTGTGATACATTTTTACCATAGAAACACTAACAAAGCGGTTTACTACTTCTAAGCAATAATTTTGTTGGTTTTAGTTTCTTTTGGGAGAAAATGGGTATAAGTGTAGTCTAAACACTCCTAATCCATCTCTAACTCTTATAATTAGTCAAACGCATTGGATTGTGGCACATTTTGACCATACAAATACTAAAAAAACTGTTTACTACTTCTAAGGAATTTGTTTTTGGTTTTCGCCTCTTTTGGGAGAAAATGGGTATAAGTGTTGTCTAAACACTCCGTATCCATCTCTAACTCTTATAATTAGTCAAATGCATTGGATTGTGATACATTTTGACCATAGAAACACTAACAAAGCGGTTTACTACTTCTAAGCAATGTTTTTGTTGGTTTTAGCCTCTTTTGGGAGAAAATGGGTATAAGTGTTGTCTAAACACTCCGTATCCATCTCTAACTCTTATAATTGGTCAAATGCATTGGATTGTGATACATTTTTACCATAGAAACACTAACAAAGCGGTTTACTACTTCTAAGCAATGTTTTTGTTGGTTTTAGTTTCTTTTGGGAGAAAATGGGTACAAGTGTTGTTTAAACACTCCTAATCCATCTCTAACTCTTATAATTAGCCAAACACATTGGATTGTGACACATTTTGACCATCGAAACACTAACAAAGCTATTTACTTCTTCTAAGGAATTTGTTGTTGGTTTTCGTCTCTTTTGGGAGAAAATTGGTATAAGTGTTGTCTAAACACTCGTAATCCATCTCTAACTCTTATAATTAGTCAAATGCATGGATTGTGATACATTTTGACCATAGAAACACTAACAAAGCTGTTTACTACTTCTAAGCAATGTTTTTGTTGGTTTTAGCCTCTTTTGGGAGAAAATGGGTATAAGTGTTGTCTAAACACTCCGAATCCATCTCTAAAACTCTTATAATTAGTCAAATGCATTGGATTGTGATACATTTTTACCATAGAAACACTAACAAAGCGGTTTACTACTTCTAAGCAATGTTTTTGTTGGTTTTAGCCTCTTTTGGGAGAAAATGGGTATAAGTGTTGTCTAAACACTCCGTATCCATCTCTAACTCTTATAATTGGTCAAATGCATTGGATTGTGATACATTTTTACCATAGAAACACTAACAAAGCGGTTTACTACTTCTAAGCAATGTTTTTGTTGGTTTTAGTTTCTTTTGGGAGAAAATGGGTACAAGTGTTGTTTAAACACTCCTAATCCATCTCTAACTCTTATAATTAGCCAAACACATTGGATTGTGACACATTTTGACCATCGAAACACTAACAAAGCTATTTACTTCTTCTAAGGAATTTGTTGTTGGTTTTCGTCTCTTTTGGGAGAAAATTGGTATAAGTGTTGTCTAAACAGTCGTAATCCATCTCTAACTCTTATAATTAGTCAAATGCATTGGATTGTGATACATTTTGACCATAGAAACACTAACAAAGCGGTTTACTACTTCTAAGCAATGTTTTGTTAGTTTTAGTTTCTTTTGGGAGAAAATGGGTATAAGTGTAGTCTAAACACTCCTAATCCATCTCTAACTCTTATATTTAGTCAAACGCATTGGATTGTGACACATTTTGACCATAGAAACACTATTAAATCTATTTACTTCTTCTAAGGAATTTGTTGTTGGTTTTCGCCTCTTTTGGGAGAAAATGGGTATAAGTGTTGTCTAAACACCCCGTATCCATCTCTAACTCTTATAATTAGTCAAATGCATTGGATTGTGATACATTTTTACCATAGAAACACTAACAAAGCGGTTTACTACTTCTAAGCAATGTTTTTGTTGGTTTTTAGCCTCTTTTGGGAGAAAATGGGTATAAGTGTTGTCTAAAAACTCCTAATCCATCTCTAACTCTTATAATTAGTCAAATGCATTGGATTGTGACACATTTTGACCATAGAAATACTAACAAGGCTGTTTATTGCTTCTGAACATTTTTTTGTTGGTTTTAGCCTCTTTGGGGAGAAAATGTGTATAAGTGTTGTCTAAACACTCCTTATCCATCTCTAACTCTTTTAATTAGTCAAATGCATTGGATTATGACACATTTTAACCATAGAAACACTAACAAAGCTATTAAATTCTTCTAAGGAATTTGTTGTTGGTTTTAGCCTCTTTTGGGAGAAAAGGGTATAAGTGTTGTCTAAACACTCCGTATCCATCTCTATAACCCTTATAATTAGTCAAATGCATTGGATTGTGGCACATTTTTACCATAGAAACACTAACAAAGCGGTTTACTACTTCTAAGCAATGATTTTGTTGGTTTTTAGTTTCTTTTGGGAGAAAATGGGTACAAGTGTTGTCTAAACACTCCTAATCCATCTCTAACTCTTATAATTAGTCAAACACATTGGATTGTGACACATTTTGACCATTGAAACACTAACAAAGCTATTTACTTCTTCTAAGGAATTTGTGTTGGTTTTCGTCTCTTTTGGGAGAAAATTGGTATAAGTGTTGTCTAAACACTCGTAATCCATCTCTAACTCTTATAATTAGTCAAATGCATGGATTGTGATACATTTTGACCATAGAAACACTAACAAAGCTGTTTACTACTTCTAAGCAATGTTTTGTTGGTTTTAGCCTCTTTTGGGAGAAAATGGTATAAGTGTTGTCTAAACACTCCGAATCCATCTCTAAAACTCTTATAATTAGTCAAATGCATTGGATTGTGATACATTTTTACCATAGAAACACTAACAAAGCGGTTTTACTACTTCTAAGCAATAATTTTGTTGGTTTTAGTTTCTTTTGGGAGAAAATGGGTATAAGTGTAGTCTAAACACAATCCATCTCTTATAATTAGTCAACGCATTGGATTGTGGCACATTTTGACCATACAAATACTAAAAAACTGTTTACTACTTCTAAGGAATTTGTTTTTGGTTTTCG
>CM022181.2:7716133-7728054 GCA_011420285.2 Erysimum cheiranthoides | reverse complement strand
GTATTTCCTGCCCGAGAGGTGTTTGTTGAAATGCTTGAACCAACTTTTCCAGAGATTTACATGTCTAACCCAAGAGATTGGTTGCTTAGAGTGTGTTTATGGCTTTGATTGATTGATTATTAATGCCTGCTATGTTATGCTTCTCTAGAGAGATCTAGGTTTGGAGGTAGCATAGTTTAGAGGGGTCTCTGTCACGAGAGTGGATTGACCTATATTCGAATCTTTCGTCAAGGGATTAGCTCTGTATGAGTTTTTGTTAGACACCTTAGTTGATCTAGGAGGATTCACTGACCAATTATTCCCATTCTCAAGAGCTCTATTTCCTCATCTGATTGCTATTTGCTTGTTTGATCGATTGCTTTGTTTCTGCTTCTGCTAGTTCTCTGTTAGTTCTTGTTTTTGTTTTCTCTTTTGCTCATTTAGGTTGCTAGATACCCAAACCATTACTGCTTGACTTGAATTAAGTGAAATGATTGTATCCTGATTGGTCAATAGCTCACTCTTATGGATTGATACCTTTGTGCTGCAATGACTGCATAAGGGAATTGAAACACCCCTGTTGCCTCTCTGCTTGCCATCTTTCTGTAATTAAAAAAAAAGCCTGTTTCACCGTACCATCTCTAACTCTTATAATTAGTCAAATGCATTGGATTGTGATAAATTTTGACAATAGAAACACTAACAAAGCGGTTTACTACTTCTAAGCAATGTTTTTGTTGGTTTTAGCCTCTTTTGGGAGAAAATGGGTATAAATGTTGTCCAAACACTCCGTAACCATCTCTAACTCTTATAATTAGTCAAATGCATTGGATTGTGATACATTTTGACAATAGAAACACTAACAAAGCGGTTTACTACTTCTAAGCAATGTTTTTGTTGGTTTTAGCCTCTTTTGGGAGAAAATGGGTATAAATGTTGTCCAAACACTCCGTACCATCTCTAACTCTTATAATTAGTCAAATGCATTGGATTGTGATACATTTTGACAATAGAAACACTAACAAAGCGGTTTACTACTTCTAAGCAATGTTTTTGTTGGTTCTAGCCTCTTTTGGGAGAAAATGGGTATAAGTGTTGTCCAAACACTCCGTAACCATCTCTAACTCTTATAATTAGTCAAATGCATTGGATTGTGATACATTTTGACAATAGAAACACTAACAAAGCGGTTTACTACTTCTAAGCAATGTTTTTGTTGGTTTTAGCCTCTTTTGGGAGAAAATGGGTATAAATGTTGTCCAAACACTTCGTAACCATCTCTAACTCTTATAATTAGTCAAATGCATTGGATTGTGATACATTTTGACAATAGAAACACTAACAAAGCGGTTTACTACTTCTAAGCAATGTTTTGTTGGTTTTAGCCTCTTTTGGGAGAAAATGGGTATAAATGTTGTCCAAACACTCCGTAACCATCTCTAACTCTTATAATTAGTCAAATGCATTGGATTGTGATACATTTTGACAATAGAAACACTAACAAAGCGGTTTACTACTTCTAAGCAATGTTTTTGTTGGTTTTAGCCTCTTTTGGGAGAAAATGGGTATAAATGTTGTCCAAACACTCCGTAACCATCTCTAACTCTTATAATTAGTCAAATGCATTGGATTGTGATACATTTTGACAATAGAAACACTAACAAAGCGGTTTACTACTTCTAAGCAATGTTTTTGTTGGTTTTAGCCTCTTTTGGGAGAAAATGGGTATAAATGTTGTCCAAACACTCCGTAACCATCTCTAACTCTTATAATTAGTCAAATGCATTGGATTGTGATACATTTTGACAATAGAAACACTAACAAAGCGGTTTACTACTTCTAAGCAATGTTTTTGTTGGTTTTAGCCTCTTTTGGGAGAAAATGGGTATAAGTGTTGTCCAAACACTCCGTAACCATCTCTAACTCTTATAATTAGTCAAATGCATTGGATTGTGATACATTTTGACAATAGAAACACTAACAAAGCGGTTTACTACTTCTAAGCAATGTTTTTGTTGGTTTTAGCCTCTTTTGGGAGAAAATGGGTATAAATGTTGTCCAAACACTCCGTAACCATCTCTAACTCTTATAATTAGTCAAATGCATTGGATTGTGATACATTTTGACAATAGAAACACTAACAAAGCGGTTTACTACTTCTAAGCAATGTTTTTGTTGGTTTTAGCCTCTTTTGGGAGAAAATGGGTATAAGTGTTGTCCAAACACTCCGTAACCATCTCTAACTCTTATAATTAGTCAAATGCATTGGATTGTGATACATTTTGACAATAGAAACACTAACAAAGCGGTTTACTACTTCTAAGCAATGTTTTTGTTGGTTTTAGCCTCTTTTGGGAGAAAATGGGTATAAATGTTGTCCAAACACTCCGTAACCATCTCTAACTCTTATAATTAGTCAAATGCATTGGATTGTGATACATTTTGACAATAGAAACACTAACAAAGCGGTTTACTACTTCTAAGCAATGTTTTTGTTGGTTCTAGCCTCTTTTGGGAGAAAATGGGTATAAGTGTTGTCCAAACACTCCGTAACCATCTCTAACTCTTATAATAAGTCAAATGCATTGGATTGTGATACATTTTGACAATAGAAACACTAACAAAGCGGTTTACTACTTCTAAGCAATGTTTTTGTTGGTTTTAGCCTCTTTTGGGAGAAAATGGGTATAAATGTTGTCCAAACACTCCGTAACCATCTCTAACTCTTATAATTAGTCAAATGCATTGGATTGTGATACATTTTGACAATAGAAACACTAACAAAGCGGTTTACTACTTCTAAGCAATGTTTTTGTTGGTTCTAGCCTCTTTTGGGAGAAAATGGGTATAAGTGTTGTCCAAACACTCCGTAACCATCTCTAACTCTTATAATAAGTCAAATGCATTGGATTGTGATACATTTTGACAATAGAAACACTAACAAAGCGGTTTACTACTTCTAAGCAATGTTTTTGTTGGTTCTAGCCTCTTTTGGGAGAAAATGGGTATAAGTGTTGTCCAAACACTCCGTAACCATCTCTAACTCTTATGATAAGTCAAATGCATTGGATTGTGATACATTTTGACAATAGAAACACTAACAAAGCGGGTTATGAAACAAGTTTTTTAATGGTGGTAGAGACACACACAAGAGGAGGCAACAGGGGTGTTTCAATTCCCTTATGCAGTCATTGCAGCACAAAGGTATCAATCCATAAGAGTGAGCTATTGACCAATCAGGATACAATCATTTCACTTAATTCAAGTCAAGCAGTAATGGTTTAGGTATCTAGTAACCTAAATGAGCAAAAGAGAAAACAAAAACAAGAACTAACAGAGAACTAGCAGAAACAGAAGCAGAAGCAATCGATCAAACAGATAAGTAACAATCAGATGAAGAAATAGAGCCCTTGAGAATGGGAATAATTGGTCAGTGAATCCTCCTAGATCAACTAAGGTGTCTAACAACAACTCATGCAGAGCTAATCCCTTGACGAAAGATTCGAATATAGGTCAATCCACTCTCGTGACAGAGACCCCTCTAAACTATGCTACCTCCAAACCTAGATCTCTCTAGAGAAGCATAACATAGCAGGCATTAATAATCAATCAATCAAAGCCAATAAACACTCTAAGCAACCAATCTCTTGGGTTAGACATGTAAATCTCTGGAAAAAGTTGGTTCAAGCATTTCAACAAACACCTCTCGGGCAGGAAATACCTAGGGTCTAATTTCAACTTCTCAGAAAGAAATTAGCATTAAAAACACTCACCCAGAAGGGATCTAAACAGATCTAAGCTTAAACACCCTAGAAGATCAAGGATTCATCACTTCCCTAACCCATCCTCAAGAACCCTAAGCAGACTACTCACAAATCATCATAAAATGCATAAACCCAGAAAATAAAATAAATTGCATAATCATAAAGATAAAGATGAGATTAAGAGAACTGTGAATGTAGAAAGTGCAAAATCAAAATGGATTAAGAGAGATCTGGATCACAAAGTGTCTGGTTTATAGAGTTCTAGAGAGAAAAGAGAGAGATTAGGGATAAGAGAAAAGTAAGGATAAGATAATATCTCTGGATAATTGTCTCAGCACAACAGCTGTATTTATACTACTTTAGGAAAAGTCAAAACCCTAATTCTAAAAACCAAAAGTCAAAGGCGGCTAGGCTAGGCATCGATCACTTTGGTCGATCAGGGTGGTCGATGCCTTGTGATCTTCAAAGCTTGCACCTTTCTTCCTTGGCATCGATCAGTCTGCTCGATCAGTTTGGTCGATGCCTCATGTTCTTCAAAGTTCCCACCTTTCTGTCTTGGCATCGATCAACTGCTCGATGGTGGTGCTCGATGCAGGGTCCTCTTTTCACCAATCAGCTCCTTTTTGTACCTAAACAACTCCAAATGCAAGAATGTATGCAGTGCTCATGCAATATCCTACTAATCATGCAAAGTGACCACAAATGACTAAAAATGGTATGAACAGGGGATGAATCAATGCTAAAGTGGTGAGAAATCAATGCTTAAAACATGTAAAATATAGACATATCAACTCCCCCAAACTTAGTCTTTGCTTGCCCTCAAGCAAACAAATCATAAGCAGGGAGAGAGGTTTGAAAGTGGGGTCTCAGAACCTAAAGCTTGCTAATTATCTAGTTAGAATCAAAGTCCAAGTTATTAGTTCTACAATGCAGAGCAAAAGAGTTCTAATTAAAAGCTTTAGACAAACTCATCACAACAAGAACTGATTCCAATCTTTCATCTCCACATGCATTCATATCAATCAATTCCTTTAACATTCATTAAGCAGGAATATGGATCTAGTTATGCAATGCCTACAAACTCATTTGGCTAGGTAAGAAAGGCTGGAGATAAAGATGATCTCCTTTAGAGTGGGTTTAACAATCATAATCAGGGTTCTCTCAAAAAGTGGATTGAGCTTTAGAAGAAGGCTAAAGGTAAGCTCCAATAGATGCATACAGAAATAAAACCTTGTCTACCCAAAGGTAACCCAACGATTTTAATCCTATCTTCCTAAGCCCAGATTATCCTAGATCTACCCTTTAGCTTCAGCTCATTTTGAGCACACCCATACACTCTTTGATCTAGTCTTAGGAGGAGTTTCTTCTTTCTCATACATCTAGCGGATTGGGGCTTCTCTTAAACACTATGGTTCTCTTTTCTTCTTATTTCTTAAGACATCAAAAGCTTTTTGCTATTCACTTCTTTTTCTCTTTTTCTTTCTTTTCTTTTTGCCCAGAACCATTTTTTATACTTTTCATTCCCCAAATCCTTTACTAGACACTTATACACATTCTCCCTCCTAAAGACTCTTTCTTTTCTTTCAGCATCAATCTTTTCTTGTCCTTTTTCTACCATAATAAGCACAAATCCAATACCAAACCCAGCAACAAGATCCCACCTAGTCCTATCTAGTCCGAAAAATGCGAACTAGAACTACACAAGGTTCCATTCCTGTCGGCTCAGACCTAACACTTTCTACCAAGCTCAATCCATAAAAGGCCTAACACTCAGAAAAATCACAATTGGCTTGAAAGAAGGATAGGTTAAGGGTGTGGAGAAACTGTTCCAATGATGGGAATCAGCTACTTGGATCAACAAGAGTGGTAAAAAGGATAAGATGATCCAAATATGTATATGGTATCCATGAGTTTACATGCAATACACAACCAGATAATTGTAAGTCAAGATTAGGTTCTTATAAATAGGAAATGAAATCAAGTCACAACATGCTTCAATTAGGACCAAAATGCAATTCAAGAATTCCAAGTTTGTTTCAGCCTTACGTTTCAAACTAAATCACAATGCATCACAGATCTAACAACGAGGGCTTTGATTCTAGCCTAGCAAATTAAGCAAGCTAACAAGGTTAAATTCATCATAGTCCCCTATGCTGGATGCAACAGTCCTATATGAAACATTCTAGACTCAATCCTATATGCAAATGCAAACTACATGAACACTCTTTTTATAGAAAATTTTCGAAATTTTTCAAATTTTTATGGTTTTTCTATGCCTTAGATGAAATGCATGCAGACTTAAGTATGCAAAATTTGAAAATAAGAAAACAAAACATAATGTCAAATACATCCTGAACCCTCCCCCAAACTTAAATTACACAGTCCCTTGTGTAATAAAATTTTGAGAAAAGATTCAAGATACAAACAGAAAGCAAATAAAAATGCAATGGTATATACAATGAAGGAGTTTGAGTGGTACCTCAGGGTTGTGTGAAGAAAGGGGTGTAGGCATGTGAGAGTCCTGGCATCGACCTGTTTGGTCGATGCTGGTAATCGATGCTGCGCTTGATTTGATCCGGATCGACCAAACAGGTCGATGCTGCTACATCGATGCAGCTTCTCTGCACGGTTTTCCAGCTGTCTTGTGATCTCACTCACTTTCCTTCCACCAAAACCGCCTGAAAGACCAAAGAAATCACTCAAAAAGACCAAAAACTAAAAGTAATAACTAAAGGATAGACATGGGACTTCCTCCCAAGTGAGCTTGTTTTAAGTCTCTAAGCTTGACTTCCTGTTTCCCTTTAGGCTTTGTCGGGTTCATAGAGAGGTACTGAGGACCCCTCTGGAATGGCATAGTCTGCTAGGTATCTCTTGACTCTCTGTCCATTCACTGTGAATTCATTGCCATCCTTGCCAATTAGAGTGATGGCTCCATAGGGTAGAACCTCTCTGATACTGAACGGTCCGGACCACCTTGATTTGAGCTTTCCTGGGAACAGCTTAAGCCTTGAGTTGAAAAGAAGCACCTGGTCTCCTACCTTAAAGTCTTTTGGCAGGATCTTTTTGTCATGGAATGCCTTAGTCCTTTCCTTGTAAACTCTTGAACTCTCATAAGCATCAAGCCTTATCTCTTCTAATTCATGCAAATCCATTGTCCTCTTTTCTTGAGCTGTCTTGATGTCTAAATTCAGGAGCTTTGTTGCCCAGATTGCTTTGTACTCGATCTCCACTGGCAAATGGCAAGCTTTTCCATATAGCAGCTGAAATGGAGTTCTCCCTATTGGTGTTTTAAATGCTGTCCTGTATGCCCAAAGAGTGTCATCGAGCTTGACAGCCCAATCTCTTCTAGAGATACCAACAACTTTTGCAAGAATTTCCTTGATCTGTTTGTTTGAGACCTCCACTTGGCCACTAGTCTGAGGGTGATAAGGTGTGGCCACCTTATGTTTGACTCCATGCTTTCTCAGAAGGTTCTCAAATAACTTGTTGATGAAGTGTGAGCCTCCATCACTGATCACTACCCTTGGCACACCAAACCTGGGAAATATGGTGCTTTTAAACAACTTAATAACAGCTCGAGCATCATTTGTTGGGCAAGCCACAGCCTCAACCCATTTAGATACATAATCCACTGCAACCAGGATGTATCGATTCCCATAAGAAGGTGGGTTGAATGGTCCCATAAAGTCGATTCCCCAAACATCAAACACTTCAACTTCTAAGATTGGGTTCTGAGGCATCTCATTCCTTCTCGAGATATTGCCCATTCTTTGGCAGGCGTCACACTTAGTGATGAAGTTTCGTGCATCCTTAAACAGGCTAGGCCACCACAGACCCGCTTGCAGAACTCTCTGGGCTGTCTTGAAGGTGGCGAAATGCCCCCCATATGATGATCCATGACAGTGCTCGAGCACTCCCTGCACCTCTCCTTCTGCTACGCACCTTCTAAACATACCATCAGAACCTCTCTTGTATAAGTAAGGCTCATCCCAAAAGTAGTGGTTAATGTCCCTGAAGAATTTCTTCTTGCTGTGACTATCTAGACCATCAGGCTCTTCTCCACAGCTCAAATAATTAGCAAAATCTGCATACCAGGGAAGCTTCTCCTCTAACGCCAACGCTTCAATCAGCTTTCGTCCTGAGGGAATGCTCTCTACAAAGGTGTGAACTGCCATCAGCTGCTCTTCAGGCATCGAGTCATCAATAGGGATTTCATCTTCTATCCGCATTCTAGATAGGTGATCTGCCACCCCATTTTCAATCCCTTTCTTGTCTTTAATCTCCAAATCAAACTCCTGAAGCAATAGAATCCATCTCAGCAGTCTTGGTTTTGCATCCTTCTTTGCTAAAAGGTGTCGCAAGGCTGCATGATCAGTGTGGACCACCACTTTAGAACCAACCAAATAGGACCTAAACTTCTCAAATGCGAATACTATGGCGAGGAGTTCCTTCTCCGTCGTGGCATATTTCACCTGTGCTTCATCGAGGGTCTTACTCGCATAGTATATCACGTGAAGCTTCTTATCCTTTCTCTGACCAAGAACTGCTCCCACGGCGTAGTCACTCGCATCACACATAATCTCAAACGGTAGATCCCAATCTGGTGCCTGCACAATAGGAGCACTAACCAGCTCTCGTTTGATCTCTTCAAATGCTCTGAGACAGTCTTCATCAAACTCGAACGCGATCTCTTTACACAAAAGCCTTGTAAGAGGTCTTGCAATCTTTGAGAAGTCTTTGATGAATCTTCTGTAGAATCCAGCATGGCCCAGGAAGCTTCTGATGTCCTTCACATTGGATGGAGGTTTTAGTTGCATCATTACATCGACCTTGGCTTTATCAACCTCTATGCCTTCCTCACTAATCTTATGCCCTAGCACAATCCCTTCTCTGACCATGAAATGACATTTTTCCCAATTGAGCACCAAGTTCGTCTCCTCG
This sequence comes from Erysimum cheiranthoides, assembly GCA_011420285.2. NCBI lineage: Eukaryota > Viridiplantae > Streptophyta > Magnoliopsida > Brassicales > Brassicaceae > Erysimum > Erysimum cheiranthoides. The sequence goes on along the minus strand of CM022181.2, from coordinate 7,719,370 downwards.
CACCTAGTGAGTACCCTGCACAAATTAGAGAGACAAGATGCAAACGAGTCTCCATAGACGGAAAAATCGTCCATGAAGACTTCGACTACATCCTCTATTAGATCCGAGAAGATCGACATCATGCACCTCTGAAATGTTGCAGGTGCGTTACATAGTCCAAACGGCATCCTTCGATATGCGAAGGTACCATAGGGACATGTAAATGTCGTCTTCTCCTGGTCATTGGGATGAATAGGTATTTGAAAAAATCCAGAATATCCATCAAGGAAACAGTAATAAGAATGATTAGCAAGTCTCTCCAGCATCTGATCGATAAAGGGCAATGGAAAATGGTCTTTCCTAGATGCAGCATTTAATTTTCTGTAATCTATGCACATCCTGTGGCCAGTGATTGTCCTAGTTGGGATTAATTCATCATTGTCGTTTTTTACTACAGTTATACCTCCCTTCTTAGGAACACAATGCACAGGTGAAACCCAATTACTATCAGAGATGGGGTAAATGATCCCAGCATCTAGCAACTTAAGAATCTCTTTCTTAACTACCTCTTTCAAATTCGGATTCAGTCTTCTCTGAGGTTCAATGCTAGAGTATGATTCTTGTTCAAGATGGATCCTATGCATGCATAGGCTAGGTGAGATCCCTTTTATGTCATCTAACGAATACCCTATAGCCTTTCTAAATTTCCTGAGTTCAGTTAGCAACAAATGCAATTCATCACTATTGAGCTCATCATTAACTATCACAGGGTATGTAGAGTTCGGACCTAAGAAAGCATACCTTAGCCCTTTGGGTAGAGGCTTCAGTTCTAGCTTGGGAGCTCTTAGTTCGGACCAGTCGTCTGACGCGGAGGTGCCTGCATCGACCTGTTTGGTCGATGCTGTTGGTCGATCTTGCTCTTGAGTCCTATTTTCTGCGCAATCGCTTTCTGCTGCCTTGACCTCTACTGTCGACTGTATTAAGTTCTCAAAGTCCACTGGCTCATCTTCTTCCTTGTGAGAGTCCAAAATCCTCTGATAAACCTCAGTCTCTGGGTGCAAATATCCTTCCTCGCTGTTTTTTATTAGAGCACTTTGGAGATGGTCCTGTTCGTTGAGTTCTTCCAGAAGCTCGTCTGCCAATTCATCCATTCTCTCTATCCAAAACAGCTGGCCTTCTATAGTGGGTTTCTTCATGACATTATTAATGTTAAAACTCATCTTGAGATCTTTGCCCAGATTCAACTCTATCTGGCCTTTCTTGCAGTCTATGATTGCTCCAGCTGTTGCTAAAAATGGTCTTCCCAAAAGCAGGGGGTCTCTGGGTCCTTCATCCATCTCAAGCACAACAAAATCAGTGGGGATCTCCACATTTCCCACTTTAACTGGCATGTCCTCCAAAACTCCATTAGCATATCTTACTGACCTATCAGCCAAGATCATGGCAAGATTGCAAGGTCCAAACTTAGTGAATCCTAACCTTTTAGCTAAAGACAGTGGCATCAGGCTAGTTGAGGCTCCCAGATCACACAAGCAGTTGTCAAAAGCAAACTGGCCTAGCGAGCATGGTAAAGTGAAGGCTCCTGGATCCCTTAGCTTTTCTACTATATCCTTTCTCTGTATAAACGCGCTGAACTCATGAGTTAGCATCATCATGCCCTGAGTTTCCCTGATCCTGTCATTAACCAGATCCTTCAAAAACTTGTGAGACTGAGGTATCAAAGCAATGGCATCTACCAAAGGCATCTTCAGTTCGAGTTCATCCATCTGTTTGTTAAATAGAGCCTTGTACTTCTCTACCAGCTTTTTCTTGAATCTTCCAGGGAATGGGAGTTTAGGCTTGTAGGGTGGCGGATTGAATTCTGGCTTCTTCTGCTCAGGAACTGCAGATTTTTCAACAGGAGGTGGCTTGGATCGACCTGTTGGTCGATCAGGGTGATCGATGCTGTCGTCTTGTGTTGGTTGTTTGGCCTGAAGTTCGTGTTCACAGAAACCCTCCCCATCTTGTTCCTCACTGTCCTCAGTGATGTCCGGTGGTCCTGTTCTGGGAGCAAGCTGCTTACCACTGCGAAGCGTGATAGATTTAGCCTGGTGAAGCTCGTTGGGTGGATGGTGGATTGCTGTACCATGAGGTGTGCTTTGAACCTTTGCAGAAGAGGATGAAGCAGTAGTGCTCTCGAGGTACTTGACTTTAGAGGTCAGTGCCTCAACTTTGAGATTCAAATCTTGGAAGTTATTATGTACGTCAGAAAACTGCCTGGCCATATCTTTAGCACCAGCGGCCTGTCCTTGAAGGATTTGCTGGAACATACTTGCAAAATCTGGGGGTGGTGCCTGAGATGGAAAACTCGTGGGTGCAGCCGGTTGCGGCGGAGGGGCGAAAGGCTTAGTTGGTTGGTACGGTTGGTGATTATGGGTAGGCCTGTAAGTGTTGTAACCACGAGTGTAACCCGCGGGGTTCTGCATGTAGCACACTTCGGCAGACTGATCGATCTCCCCATCTTGGACCTGTTCAGCTTCACAAACAAAGGTGAGTTGCTTGTGCTGTGCCAACAACAACTTATCCAACTTGTCATTGAGAGCTTTCATCTCCTTCCTGTGTTTATCATCATAATTGGTGGTGCTTCTCATAGCTCGATCAGAATCCTCACTGTAGTTTCCATCAGAGAGTGCCAAGTTCTCCACAAGCTCCCAACCATCATCTACATCTTGATTCAGAAAGTTGCCGTGACTAGCGGTATCCAGCATTAGTCGGAACTGAGGCAATACTCCTCGATAAAGTGTACTGAGAAGAGAGTCATTGGAGAAACCATGGTGTGGGCACTTGTTGGTGTAGCTCTTGAATCTTTCCCATGCCTCACAGAAGGTCTCACCAATCGTCTGAGTGAAGCTGGATATCTCATTCGAAGCTTAGCTGTTCGAGAATTGGAGAAAAAATTTAGCAAGAAACACTTTCTTGCAATCGTCCCAAGAAGTAACAGAGCTTGGAGGTAGAGCTTTTTCCCACTGCGTGCCTATCAGCAAGAGAGAATGGGAATAGTCGCAGCTTGAGAGCGTCATCACTTACGCCATTGATCTTCGTTAAGCCACAGAGCCGATCAAAGTCATCGAGGTGATCGAGTGGATCCTCCATAGGCAAACCATGGAACCGGTTGTTTTGAATCATGTTGATCATACTGCTCTTGATCTCAAAATTGTTGTTTGGGATTGCAGGAGGCAGAATTCCCTGACGGTGGGCATGAGTGTTAGGTGCATCACC
>CM022181.2:7696320-7716033 GCA_011420285.2 Erysimum cheiranthoides | reverse complement strand
AGGCATGTGAGAGTCCTGGCATCGACCTGTTTGGTCGATGCTGGTAATCGATGCTGCGCTTGATTTGATCGGATCGACCAAACAGGTCGATGCTGCTACATCGATGCAGCTTCTCTGCACGGTTTTCCAGCTGTCTTGTGATCTCACTCACTTTCCTTCCACCAAAACCGCCTGAAAGACCAAAGAAATCACTCAAAAAGACCAAAAACTAAAAGTAATAACTAAAGGATAGACATGGGACTTCCTCCCAAGTGAGCTTGTTTAAGTCTCTAAGCTTGACTTCCTGTTCCCTTTAGGCTTTGTCGGGTTCATAGAGAGGTACTGAGGACCCCTCTGGAATGGCATAGTCTGCTAGGTATCTCTTGACTCTCTGTCCATTCACTGTGAATTCATTGCCATCCTTGCCAATTAGAGTGATGGCTCCATAGGGTAGAACCTCTCTGATACTGAACGGTCCGGACCACCTTGATTTGAGCTTTCCTGGGAACAGCTTAAGCCTTGAGTTGAAAAGAAGCACCTGGTCTCCTACCTTAAAGTCTTTTGGCAGGATCTTTTTGTCATGGAATGCCTTAGTCCTTTCCTTGTAAACTCTTGAACTCTCATAAGCATCAAGCCTTATCTCTTCTAATTCATGCAAATCCATTGTCCTCTTTTCTTGAGCTGTCTTGATGTCTAAATTCAGGAGCTTTGTTGCCCAGATTGCTTTGTACTCGATCTCCACTGGCAAATGGCAAGCTTTTCCATATAGCAGCTGAAATGGAGTTCTCCCTATTGGTGTTTTAAATGCTGTCCTGTATGCCCAAAGAGTGTCATCGAGCTTGACAGCCCAATCTCTTCTAGAGATACCAACAACTTTTGCAAGAATTTCCTTGATCTGTTTGTTTGAGACCTCCACTTGGCCACTAGTCTGAGGGTGATAAGGTGTGGCCACCTTATGTTTGACTCCATGCTTTCTCAGAAGGTTCTCAAATAACTTGTTGATGAAGTGTGAGCCTCCATCACTGATCACTACCCTTGGCACACCAAACCTGGGAAATATGGTGCTTTTAAACAACTTAATAACAGCTCGAGCATCATTTGTTGGGCAAGCCACAGCCTCAACCCATTTAGATACATAATCCACTGCAACCAGGATGTATCGATTCCCATAAGAAGGTGGGTTGAATGGTCCCATAAAGTCGATTCCCCAAACATCAAACACTTCAACTTCTAAGATTGGGTTCTGAGGCATCTCATTCCTTCTCGAGATATTGCCCATTCTTTGGCAGGCGTCACACTTAGTGATGAAGTTTCGTGCATCCTTAAACAGGCTAGGCCACCACAGACCCGCTTGCAGAACTCTCTGGGCTGTCTTGAAGGTGGCGAAATGCCCCCCATATGATGATCCATGACAGTGCTCGAGCACTCCCTGCACCTCTCCTTCTGCTACGCACCTTCTAAACATACCATCAGAACCTCTCTTGTATAAGTAAGGCTCATCCCAAAAGTAGTGGTTAATGTCCCTGAAGAATTTCTTCTTGCTGTGACTATCTAGACCATCAGGCTCTTCTCCACAGCTCAAATAATTAGCAAAATCTGCATACCAGGGAAGCTTCTCCTCTAACGCCAACGCTTCAATCAGCTTTCGTCCTGAGGGAATGCTCTCTACAAAGGTGTGAACTGCCATCAGCTGCTCTTCAGGCATCGAGTCATCAATAGGGATTTCATCTTCTATCCGCATTCTAGATAGGTGATCTGCCACCCCATTTTCAATCCCTTTCTTGTCTTTAATCTCCAAATCAAACTCCTGAAGCAATAGAATCCATCTCAGCAGTCTTGGTTTTGCATCCTTCTTTGCTAAAAGGTGTCGCAAGGCTGCATGATCAGTGTGGACCACCACTTTAGAACCAACCAAATAGGACCTAAACTTCTCAAATGCGAATACTATGGCGAGGAGTTCCTTCTCCGTCGTGGCATATTTCACCTGTGCTTCATCGAGGGTCTTACTCGCATAGTATATCACGTGAAGCTTCTTATCCTTTCTCTGACCAAGAACTGCTCCCACGGCGTAGTCACTCGCATCACACATAATCTCAAACGGTAGATCCCAATCTGGTGCCTGCACAATAGGAGCACTAACCAGCTCTCGTTTGATCTCTTCAAATGCTCTGAGACAGTCTTCATCAAACTCGAACGCGATCTCTTTACACAAAAGCCTTGTAAGAGGTCTTGCAATCTTTGAGAAGTCTTTGATGAATCTTCTGTAGAATCCAGCATGGCCCAGGAAGCTTCTGATGTCCTTCACATTGGATGGAGGTTTTAGTTGCATCATTACATCGACCTTGGCTTTATCAACCTCTATGCCTTCCTCACTAATCTTATGCCCTAGCACAATCCCTTCTCTGACCATGAAATGACATTTTTCCCAATTGAGCACCAAGTTCGTCTCCTCGCACCTAGTGAGTACCCTGCACAAATTAGAGAGACAAGATGCAAACGAGTCTCCATAGACGGAAAAATCGTCCATGAAGACTTCGACTACATCCTCTATTAGATCCGAGAAGATCGACATCATGCACCTCTGAAATGTTGCAGGTGCGTTACATAGTCCAAACGGCATCCTTCGATATGCGAAGGTACCATAGGGACATGTAAATGTCGTCTTCTCCTGGTCATTGGGATGAATAGGTATTTGAAAAAATCCAGAATATCCATCAAGGAAACAGTAATAAGAATGATTAGCAAGTCTCTCCAGCATCTGATCGATAAAGGGCAATGGAAAATGGTCTTTCCTAGATGCAGCATTTAATTTTCTGTAATCTATGCACATCCTGTGGCCAGTGATTGTCCTAGTTGGGATTAATTCATCATTGTCGTTTTTTACTACAGTTATACCTCCCTTCTTAGGAACACAATGCACAGGTGAAACCCAATTACTATCAGAGATGGGGTAAATGATCCCAGCATCTAGCAACTTAAGAATCTCTTTCTTAACTACCTCTTTCAAATTCGGATTCAGTCTTCTCTGAGGTTCAATGCTAGAGTATGATTCTTGTTCAAGATGGATCCTATGCATGCATAGGCTAGGTGAGATCCCTTTTATGTCATCTAACGAATACCCTATAGCCTTTCTAAATTTCCTGAGTTCAGTTAGCAACAAATGCAATTCATCACTATTGAGCTCATCATTAACTATCACAGGGTATGTAGAGTTCGGACCTAAGAAAGCATACCTTAGCCCTTTGGGTAGAGGCTTCAGTTCTAGCTTGGGAGCTCTTAGTTCGGACCAGTCGTCTGACGCGGAGGTGCCTGCATCGACCTGTTTGGTCGATGCTGTTGGTCGATCTTGCTCTTGAGTCCTATTTTCTGCGCAATCGCTTTCTGCTGCCTTGACCTCTACTGTCGACTGTATTAAGTTCTCAAAGTCCACTGGCTCATCTTCTTCCTTGTGAGAGTCCAAAATCCTCTGATAAACCTCAGTCTCTGGGTGCAAATATCCTTCCTCGCTGTTTTTTATTAGAGCACTTTGGAGATGGTCCTGTTCGTTGAGTTCTTCCAGAAGCTCGTCTGCCAATTCATCCATTCTCTCTATCCAAAACAGCTGGCCTTCTATAGTGGGTTTCTTCATGACATTATTAATGTTAAAACTCATCTTGAGATCTTTGCCCAGATTCAACTCTATCTGGCCTTTCTTGCAGTCTATGATTGCTCCAGCTGTTGCTAAAAATGGTCTTCCCAAAAGCAGGGGGTCTCTGGGTCCTTCATCCATCTCAAGCACAACAAAATCAGTGGGGATCTCCACATTTCCCACTTTAACTGGCATGTCCTCCAAAACTCCATTAGCATATCTTACTGACCTATCAGCCAAGATCATGGCAAGATTGCAAGGTCCAAACTTAGTGAATCCTAACCTTTTAGCTAAAGACAGTGGCATCAGGCTAGTTGAGGCTCCCAGATCACACAAGCAGTTGTCAAAAGCAAACTGGCCTAGCGAGCATGGTAAAGTGAAGGCTCCTGGATCCCTTAGCTTTTCTACTATATCCTTTCTCTGTATAAACGCGCTGAACTCATGAGTTAGCATCATCATGCCCTGAGTTTCCCTGATCCTGTCATTAACCAGATCCTTCAAAAACTTGTGAGACTGAGGTATCAAAGCAATGGCATCTACCAAAGGCATCTTCAGTTCGAGTTCATCCATCTGTTTGTTAAATAGAGCCTTGTACTTCTCTACCAGCTTTTTCTTGAATCTTCCAGGGAATGGGAGTTTAGGCTTGTAGGGTGGCGGATTGAATTCTGGCTTCTTCTGCTCAGGAACTGCAGATTTTTCAACAGGAGGTGGCTTGGATCGACCTGTTGGTCGATCAGGGTGATCGATGCTGTCGTCTTGTGTTGGTTGTTTGGCCTGAAGTTCGTGTTCACAGAAACCCTCCCCATCTTGTTCCTCACTGTCCTCAGTGATGTCCGGTGGTCCTGTTCTGGGAGCAAGCTGCTTACCACTGCGAAGCGTGATAGATTTAGCCTGGTGAAGCTCGTTGGGTGGATGGTGGATTGCTGTACCATGAGGTGTGCTTTGAACCTTTGCAGAAGAGGATGAAGCAGTAGTGCTCTCGAGGTACTTGACTTTAGAGGTCAGTGCCTCAACTTTGAGATTCAAATCTTGGAAGTTATTATGTACGTCAGAAAACTGCCTGGCCATATCTTTAGCACCAGCGGCCTGTCCTTGAAGGATTTGCTGGAACATACTTGCAAAATCTGGGGGTGGTGCCTGAGATGGAAAACTCGTGGGTGCAGCCGGTTGCGGCGGAGGGGCGAAAGGCTTAGTTGGTTGGTACGGTTGGTGATTATGGGTAGGCCTGTAAGTGTTGTAACCACGAGTGTAACCCGCGGGGTTCTGCATGTAGCACACTTCGGCAGACTGATCGATCTCCCCATCTTGGACCTGTTCAGCTTCACAAACAAAGGTGAGTTGCTTGTGCTGTGCCAACAACAACTTATCCAACTTGTCATTGAGAGCTTTCATCTCCTTCCTGTGTTTATCATCATAATTGGTGGTGCTTCTCATAGCTCGATCAGAATCCTCACTGTAGTTTCCATCAGAGAGTGCCAAGTTCTCCACAAGCTCCCAACCATCATCTACATCTTGATTCAGAAAGTTGCCGTGACTAGCGGTATCCAGCATTAGTCGGAACTGAGGCAATACTCCTCGATAAAGTGTACTGAGAAGAGAGTCATTGGAGAAACCATGGTGTGGGCACTTGTTGGTGTAGCTCTTGAATCTTTCCCATGCCTCACAGAAGGTCTCACCAATCGTCTGAGTGAAGCTGGATATCTCATTTCGAAGCTTAGCTGTTCGAGAATTGGAGAAAAATTTAGCAAGAAACACTTTCTTGCAATCGTCCCAAGAAGTAACAGAGCTTGGAGGTAGAGCTTTTTCCCACTGCCGTGCCTTATCAGCAAGAGAGAATGGGAATAGTCGCAGCTTGAGAGCGTCATCACTTACGCCATTGATCTTCGTTAAGCCACAGAGCCGATCAAAGTCATCGAGGTGATCGAGTGGATCCTCCATAGGCAAACCATGGAACCGGTTGTTTTGAATCATGTTGATCATACTGCTCTTGATCTCAAAATTGTTGTTTGGGATTGCAGGAGGCAGAATTCCCGGACGGTGGGCATGAGTGTTAGGTGCATCACCAGCACCAATGAGACGAGGCTGTCGTGGTGGATTGCCATTAGCACCTGGTGGAGGTTGATCGAATTGGTTGTCCATACCAAAGCAGGTTCGGGGCTGGATCGATGTGCAAGATCGATCAGGTTGGTCGATCTTGTGCCATGGTACCTGAAAGGGACATAAACAGCAATCAAACAAGTCAGCAAGCGAAATAAATTAAATAAGAACTTGATCTCAAGTGATCTGAAATCCTAAATGCAACAAAATCACTCAAATGGCAACGGCGCCAAATTGAAACAAGTTTTTTAATGGTGGTAGAGACACACACAAGAGGAGGCAACAGGGGTGTTTCAATTCCCTTATGCAGTCATTGCAGCACAAAGGTATCAATCCATAAGAGTGAGCTATTGACCAATCAGGATACAATCATTTCACTTAATTCAAGTCAAGCAGTAATGGTTTGGGTATCTAGCAACCTAAATGAGCAAAAGAGAAAACAAAAACAAGAACTAACAGAGAACTAGCAGAAACAGAAGCAGAAGCAATCGATCAAACAGATAAGTAACAATCAGATGAAGAAATAGAGCCCTTGAGAATGGGAATAATTGGTCAGTGAATCCTCCTAGATCAACTAAGGTGTCTAACAACAACTCATGCAGAGCTAATCCCTTGACGAAAGATTCGAATATAGGTCAATCCACTCTCGTGACAGAGACCCCTCTAAACTATGCTACCTCCAAACCTAGATCTCTCTAGAGAAGCATAACATAGCAGGCATTAATAATCAATCAATCAAAGCCAATAAACACTCTAAGCAACCAATCTCTTGGGTTAGACATGTAAATCTCTGGAAAAAGTTGGTTCAAGCATTTCAACAAACACCTCTCGGGCAGGAAATACCTAGGGTCTAATTTCAACTTCTCAGAAAGAAATTAGCATTAAAAACACTCACCCAGAAGGGATCTAAACAGATCTAAGCTTAAACACCCTAGAAGATCAAGGATTCATCACTTCCCTAACCCATCCTCAAGAACCCTAAGCAGACTACTCACAATTCATCATAAAATGCATAAACCCAGAAAATAAAATAAATTGCATAATCATAAAGATAAAGATGAGATTAAGAGAACTGTGAATGTAGAAAGTGCAAAATCAAAATGGATTAAGAGAGATCTGGATCACAAAGTGTCTGGTTTATAGAGTTCTAGAGAGAAAAGAGAGAGATTAGGGATAAGAGAAAAGTAAGGATAAGATAATATCTCTGGATAATTGTCTCAGCACAACAGCTGTATTTATACTACTTTAGGAAAAGTCAAAACCCTAATTCTAAAAACCAAAAGTCAAAGGCGGCTAGGCTAGGCATCGATCACTTTGGTCGATCAGGGTGGTCGATGCCTTGTGATCTTCAAAGCTTGCACCTTTCTTCCTTGGCATCGATCAGTCTGCTCGATCAGTTTGGTCGATGCCTCATGTTCTTCAAAGTTCCCACCTTTCTGTCTTGGCATCGATCAACTGCTCGATGGTGGTGCTCGATGCAGGGTCCTCTTTTCACCAATCAGCTCCTTTTTGTACCTAAACAACTCCAAATGCAAGAATGTATGCAGTGCTCATGCAATATCCTACTAATCATGCAAAGTGACCACAAATGACTAAAAATGGTATGAACAGGGGATGAATCAATGCTAAAGTGGTGAGAAATCAATGCTTAAAACATGTAAAATATAGACATATCAATTAGGAGTGTTTAGACAACACTTGTACCCATTTTCTCCCAAAAGAAACTAAAACCAACAAAAACATTGCTTAGAAGTAGTAAACCGCTTTGTTAGTGTTTCTATGGTAAAAATGTATCACAATCCAATGTATTTGACCAATTATAAGAGTTAGAGATGGATACGGAGTGTTTAGACAACACTTATACCCATTTTCTCCCAAAAGAGGCTAAAACCAACAAAAACATTGCTTAGAAGTAGTAAACCGCTTTGTTAGTGTTTCTATGGTCAAAATGTATCACAATCCAATGCATTTGACTAATAATAAGAGTTAGAGATGGATACGGAGTGTTTAGACAACACTTATACCCATTTTCTCCCAAAAGAGGCGAAAACCAAAAACAAATTCCTTAGAAGTAGTAAACAGTTTTTTTAGTATTTGTATGGTCAAAATGTGCCACAATCCAATGCGTTTGACTAATTATAAGAGTTAGAGATGGATTAGGAGTGTTTAGACTACACTTATACCCATTTTCTCCCAAAAGAAACTAAAACCAACAAAATTATTGCTTAGAAGTAGTAAACCGCTTTGTTAGTGTTTATATGGTAAAAATGTATCACAATCCAATGCATTTGACTAATTATAAGAGTTTTAGAGATGGATTCGGAGTGTTTAGACAACACTTATACCCATTTTCTCCCAAAAGAGGCTAAAACCAACAAAAACATTGCTTAGAAGTAGTAAACAGCTTTGTTAGTGTTTCTATGGTCAAAATGTATCACAATCCATGCATTTGACTAATTATAAGAGTTAGAGATGGATTACGAGTGTTTAGACAACACTTATACCAATTTTCTCCCAAAAGAGACGAAAACCAACAACAAATTCCTTAGAAGAAGTAAATAGCTTTGTTAGTGTTTCAATGGTCAAAATGTGTCACAATCCAATGTGTTTGACTAATTATAAGAGTTAGAGATGGATTAGGAGTGTTTAGACAATACTTGTACCCATTTTCTCCCAAAAGAAACTAAAACCAACAAAATCATTGCTTAGAAGTAGTAAACCGCTTTGTTAGTGTTTCTATGGTAAAAATGTGCCACAATCCAATGCATTTGACTAATTATAAGGGTTATAGAGATGGATACGGAGTGTTTAGACAACACTTATACCCTTTTCTCCCAAAAGAGGCTAAAACCAACAACAAATTCCTTAGAATAATTTAATAGCTTTGTTAGTGTTTCTATGGTTAAAATGTGTCACAATCCAATGCATTTGACTAATTAAAAGAGTTAGAGATGGATAAGGAGTGTTTAGACAACACTTATACACATTTTCTCCCCAAAGAGGCTAAAACCAACAAAAAAATGTTTAGAAGCAATAAACAGCCTTGTTAGTATTTCTATGGTCAAAATGTGTCACAATCCAATGCATTTGACTAATTATAAGAGTTAGAGATGGATTAGGAGTTTTTAGACAACACTTATACCCATTTTCTCCCAAAAGAGGCTAAAACCAACAAAAACATTGCTTAGAAGTAGTAAACCGCTTTGTTAGTGTTTCTATGGTAAAAATGTATCACAATCCAATGCATTTGACTAATTATAAGAGTTAGAGATGGATACGGGGTGTTTAGACAACACTTATACCCATTTTCTCCCAAAAGAGGCGAAAACCAACAACAAATTCCTTAGAAGAAGTAAATAGATTTAATAGTGTTTCTATGGTCAAAATGTGTCACAATCCAATGCGTTTGACTAATTATAAGAGTTAGAGATGGATTAGGAGTGTTTAGACTACACTTATACCCATTTTCTCCCAAAAGAAACTAAAACTAACAAAAACATTGCTTAGAAGTAGTAAACCGCTTTGTTAGTGTTTCTATGGTCAAAATGTATCACAATCCAATGCATTTGACTAATTATAAGAGTTAGAGATGGATTACGAGTGTTTAGACAACACTTATACCAATTTTCTCCCAAAAGAGACGAAAACCAACAACAAATTCCTTAGAAGAAGTAAATAGCTTTGTTAGTGTTTCGATGGTCAAAATGTGTCACAATCCAATGTGTTTGACTAATTATAAGAGTTAGAGATGGATTAGGAGTGTTTAGACAACACTTGTACCCATTTTCTCCCAAAAGAAACTAAAACCAACAAAAACATTGCTTAGAAGTAGTAAACCGCTTTGTTAGTGTTTCTATGGTAAAAATGTATCACAATCCAATGCATTTGACCAATTATAAGAGTTAGAGATGGATACGGAGTGTTTAGACAACACTTATACCCATTTTCTCCCAAAAGAGGCTAAAACCAACAAAACATTGCTTAGAAGTAGTAAACCGCTTTGTTAGTGTTTCTATGGTCAAAATGTATCACAATCCAATGCGTTTGACTAATAATAAGAGTTAGAGATGGATACGGAGTGTTTAGACAACACTTATACCCATTTTCTCCCAAAAGAGGCGAAAACCAAAAACAAATTCCTTAGAAGTAGTAAACAGTTTTTTTAGTATTTGTATGGTCAAAATGTTCACAATCCAATGCGTTTGACTAATTATAAGAGTTAGAGATGGATTAGGAGTGTTTAGACTACACTTATACCCATTTTCTCCCAAAAGAAGCTAAAACCAACAAAATTATTGCTTAGAAGTAGTAAACCGCTTTGTTAGTGTTTATATGGTAAAAATGTATCACAATCCAATGCATTTGACTAATTATAAGAGTTTAGAGATGGATTCGGAGTGTTTAGACAACACTTATACCCATTTTCTCCCAAAAGAGGCTAAAACCAACAAAAACATTGCTTAGAAGTAGTAAACAGCTTTGTTAGTGTTTCTATGGTCAAAATGTATCACAATCCATGCATTTGACTAATTATAAGAGTTAGAGATGGATTACGAGTGTTTAGACAACACTTATACCAATTTTCTCCCAAAAGAGACGAAAACCAACAACAAATTCCTTAGAAGAAGTAAATAGCTTTGTTAGTGTTTCGATGGTCAAAATGTGTCACAATCCAATGTGTTTGACTAATTATAAGAGTTAGAGATGGATTAGGAGTGTTTAGACAACACTTGTACCCATTTTCTCCCAAAAGAAACTAAAACCAACAAAAACATTGCTTAGAAGTAGTAAACCGCTTTGTTAGTGTTTCTATGGTAAAAATGTATCACAATCCAATGTATTTGACCAATTATAAGAGTTAGAGATGGATACGGAGTGTTTAGACAACACTTATACCCATTTTCTCCCAAAAGAGGCTAAAACCAACAAAAACATTGCTTAGAAGTAGTAAACCGCTTTGTTAGTGTTTCTATGGTCAAAATGTATCACAATCCAATGCATTTGACTAATAATAAGAGTTAGAGATGGATACGGAGTGTTTAGACAACACTTATACCCATTTTCTCCCAAAAGAGGCGAAAACCAAAAACAAATTCCTTAGAAGTAGTAAACAGTTTTTTTAGTATTTGTATGGTCAAAATGTGCCACAATCCAATGCGTTTGACTAATTATAAGAGTTAGAGATGGATTAGGAGTGTTTAGACTACACTTATACCCATTTTCTCCCAAAAGAAACTAAAACCAACAAAATTATTGCTTAGAAATAGTAAACCGCTTTGTTAGTGTTTATATGGTAAAAATGTATCACAATCCAATGCATTTGACTAATTATAAGAGTTTTAGAGATGGATTCGGAGTGTTTAGACAACACTTATACCCATTTTCTCCCAAAAGAGGCTAAAACCAACAAAAACATTGCTTAGAAGTAGTAAACAGCTTTGTTAGTGTTTCTATGGTCAAAATGTATCACAATCCATGCATTTGACTAATTATAAGAGTTAGAGATGAATTACGAGTGTTTAGACAACACTTATACCAATTTTCTCCCAAAAGAGACGAAAACCAACAACAAATTCCTTAGAAGAAGTAAATAGCTTTGTTAGTGTTTCAATGGTCAAAATGTGTCACAATCCAATGTGTTTGAATAATTATAAGAGTTAGAGATGGATTAGGAGTGTTTAGACAACACTTGTACCCATTTTCTCCCAAAAGAAACTAAAACCAACAAAATCATTGCTTAGAAGTAGTAAACCGCTTTGTTAGTGTTTCTATGGTAAAAATGTGCCACAATCCAATGCATTTGACTAATTATAAGGGTTATAGAGATGGATACGGAGTGTTTAGACAACACTTATACCCTTTTCTCCCAAAAGAGGCTAAAACCAACAACAAATTCCTTAGAAGAATTTAATAGCTTTGTTAGTGTTTCTATGGTTAAAATGTGTCACAATCCAATGCATTTGACTAATTAAAAGAGTTAGAGATGGATAAGGAGTGTTTAGACAACACTTATACACATTTTCTCCCCAAAGAGGCTAAAACCAACAAAAAAATGTTTAGAAGCAATAAACAGCCTTGTTAGTATTTCTATGGTCAAAATGTGTCACAATCCAATGCATTTGACTAATTATAAGAGTTAGAGATGGATTAGGAGTTTTTAGACAACACTTATACCCATTTTCTCCCAAAAGAGGCTAAAACCAACAAAAACATTGCTTAGAAGTAGTAAACCGCTTTGTTAGTGTTTCTATGGTAAAAATGTATCACAATCCAATGCATTTGACTAATTATAAGAGTTAGAGATGGATACGGGGTGTTTAGACAACACTTATACCCATTTTCTCCCAAAAGAGGCGAAAACCAACAACAAATTCCTTAGAAGAAGTAAATAGATTTAATAGTGTTTCTATGGTCAAAATGTGTCACAATCCAATGCGTTTGACTAATTATAAGAGTTAGAGATGGATTAGGAGTGTTTAGACTACACTTATACCCATTTTCTCCCAAAAGAAACTAAAACTAACAAAAACATTGCTTAGAAGTAGTAAACCGCTTTGTTAGTGTTTCTATGGTCAAAATGTATCACAATCCAATGCATTTGACTAATTATAAGAGTTAGAGATGGATTACGAGTGTTTAGACAACACTTATACCAATTTTCTCCCAAAAGAGACGAAAACCAACAACAAATTCCTTAGAAGAAGTAAATAGCTTTGTTAGTGTTTCGATGGTCAAAATGTGTCACAATCCAATGTGTTTGACTAATTATAAGAGTTAGAGATGGATTAGGAGTGTTTAGACAACACTTGTACCCATTTTCTCCCAAAAGAAACTAAAACCAACAAAAACATTGCTTAGAAGTAGTAAACCGCTTTGTTAGTGTTTCTATGGTAAAAATGTATCACAATCCAATGCATTTGACCAATTATAAGAGTTAGAGATGGATACGGAGTGTTTAGACAACACTTATACCCATTTTCTCCCAAAAGAGGCTAAAACCAACAAAAACATTGCTTAGAAGTAGTAAACCGCTTTGTTAGTGTTTCTATGGTCAAAATGTATCACAATCCAATGCGTTTGACTAATAATAAGAGTTAGAGATGGATACGGAGTGTTTAGACAACACTTATACCCATTTTCTCCCAAAAGAGGCGAAAACCAAAAACAAATTCCTTAGAAGTAGTAAACAGTTTTTTTAGTATTTGTATGGTCAAAATGTGCCACAATCCAATGCGTTTGACTAATTATAAGAGTTAGAGATGGATTAGGAGTGTTTAGACTACACTTATACCCATTTTCTCCCAAAAGAAACTAAAACCAACAAAATTATTGCTTAGAAGTAGTAAACCGCTTTGTTAGTGTTTATATGGTAAAAATGTATCACAATCCAATGCATTTGACTAATTAAAAGAGTTAGAGATGGATAAGGAGTGTTTAGACAACACTTATACACATTTTCTCCCCAAAGAGGCTAAAACCAACAAAAAAATGTTTAGAAGCAATAAACAGCCTTGTTAGTATTTCTATGGTCAAAATGTGTCACAATCCAATGCATTTGACTAATTATAAGAGTTAGAGATGGATTAGGAGTTTTTAGACAACACTTATACCCATTTTCTCCCAAAAGAGGCTAAAACCAACAAAAACATTGCTTAGAAGTAGTAAACCGCTTTGTTAGTGTTTCTATGGTAAAAATGTATCACAATCCAATGCATTTGACTAATTATAAGAGTTAGAGATGGATACGGGGTGTTTAGACAACACTTATACCCATTTTCTCCCAAAAGAGGCGAAAACCAACAACAAATTCCTTAGAAGAAGTAAATAGATTTAATAGTGTTTCTATGGTCAAAATGTGTCACAATCCAATGCGTTTGACTAATTATAAGAGTTAGAGATGGATTAGGAGTGTTTAGACTACACTTATACCCATTTTCTCCCAAAAGAAACTAAAACTAACAAAAACATTGCTTAGAAGTAGTAAACCGCTTTGTTAGTGTTTCTATGGTCAAAATGTATCACAATCCAATGCATTTGACTAATTATAAGAGTTAGAGATGGATTACGAGTGTTTAGACAACACTTATACCAATTTTCTCCCAAAAGAGACGAAAACCAACAACAAATTCCTTAGAAGAAGTAAATAGCTTTGTTAGTGTTTCGATGGTCAAAATGTGTCACAATCCAATGTGTTTGACTAATTATAAGAGTTAGAGATGGATTAGGAGTGTTTAGACAACACTTGTACCCATTTTCTCCCAAAAGAAACTAAAACCAACAAAAACATTGCTTAGAAGTAGTAAACCGCTTTGTTAGTGTTTCTATGGTAAAAATGTATCACAATCCAATGCATTTGACCAATTATAAGAGTTAGAGATGGATACGGAGTGTTTAGACAACACTTATACCCATTTTCTCCCAAAAGAGGCTAAAACCAACAAAAACATTGCTTAGAAGTAGTAAACCGCTTTGTTAGTGTTTCTATGGTCAAAATGTATCACAATCCAATGCGTTTGACTAATAATAAGAGTTAGAGATGGATACGGAGTGTTTAGACAACACTTATACCCATTTTCTCCCAAAAGAGGCGAAAACCAAAAACAAATTCCTTAGAAGTAGTAAACAGTTTTTTTAGTATTTGTATGGTCAAAATGTGCCACAATCCAATGCGTTTGACTAATTATAAGAGTTAGAGATGGATTAGGAGTGTTTAGACTACACTTATACCCATTTTCTCCCAAAAGAAACTAAAAACCAACAAAATTATTGCTTAGAAGTAGTAAACCGCTTTGTTAGTGTTTATATGGTAAAAATGTATCACAATCCAATGCATTTGACTAATTATAAGAGTTTTAGAGATGGATTCGGAGTGTTTAGACAACACTTATACCCATTTTCTCCCAAAAGAGGCTAAAACCAACAAAAACATTGCTTAGAAGTAGTAAACAGCTTTGTTAGTGTTTCTATGGTCAAAATGTATCACAATCCATGCATTTGACTAATTATAAGAGTTAGAGATGGATTACGAGTGTTTAGACAACACTTATACCAATTTTCTCCCAAAAGAGACGAAAACCAACAACAAATTCCTTAGAAGAAGTAAATAGCTTTGTTAGTGTTTCGATGGTCAAAATGTGTCACAATCCAATGTGTTTGACTAATTATAAGAGTTAGAGATGGATTAGGAGTGTTTAGACAACACTTGTACCCATTTTCTCCCCAAAGAAACTAAAACCAACAAAAACATTGCTTAGAAGTAGTAAACCGCTTTGTTAGTGTTTCTATGGTAAAAATGTATCACAATCCAATGTATTTGACCAATTATAAGAGTTAGAGATGGATACGGAGTGTTTAGACAACACTTATACCCATTTTCTCCCAAAAGAGGCTAAAACCAACAAAAACATTGCTTAGAAGTAGTAAACCGCTTTGTTAGTGTTTCTATGGTCAAAATGTATCACAATCCAATGCATTTGACTAATAATAAGAGTTAGAGATGGATACGGAGTGTTTAGACAACACTTATACCCATTTTCTCCCAAAAGAGGCGAAAACCAAAAACAAATTCTTTAGAAGTAGTAAACAGTTTTTTTAGTATTTGTATGGTCAAAATGTGCCACAATCCAATGCGTTTGACTAATTATAAGAGTTAGAGATGGATTAGGAGTGTTTAGACTACACTTATACCCATTTTCTCCCAAAAGAAACTAAAACCAACAAAATTATTGCTTAGAAATAGTAAACCGCTTTGTTAGTGTTTATATGGTAAAAATGTATCACAATCCAATGCATTTGACTAATTATAAGAGTTTTAGAGATGGATTCGGAGTGTTTAGACAACACTTATACCCATTTTCTCCCAAAAGAGGCTAAAACCAACAAAAACATTGCTTAGAAGTAGTAAACAGCTTTGTTAGTGTTTCTATGGTCAAAATGTATCACAATCCATGCATTTGACTAATTATAAGAGTTAGAGATGGATTACGAGTGTTTAGACAACACTTATACCAATTTTCTCCCAAAAGAGACGAAAACCAACAACAAATTCCTTAGAAGAAGTAAATAGCTTTGTTAGTGTTTCAATGGTCAAAATGTGTCACAATCCAATGTGTTTGACTAATTATAAGAGTTAGAGATGGATTAGGAGTGTTTAGACAACACTTGTACCCATTTTCTCCCAAAAGAAACTAAAACCAACAAAATCATTGCTTAGAAGTAGTAAACCGCTTTGTTAGTGTTTCTATGGTAAAAATGTGCCACAATCCAATGCATTTGACTAATTATAAGGGTTATAGAGATGGATACGGAGTGTTTAGACAACACTTATACCCTTTTCTCCCAAAAGAGGCTAAAACCAACAACAAATTCCTTAGAAGAATTAATAGCTTTGTTAGTGTTTCTATGGTTAAAATGTGTCACAATCCAATGCATTTGACTAATTAAAGAGTTAGAGATGGATAAGGAGTGTTTAGACAACACTTATACACATTTTCTCCCCAAGAGGCTAAAACCAACAAAAAAATGTTTAGAAGCAATAAACCAGCCTTGTTAGTATTCTATGGTCAAAATGTGTCACAATCCAATGCATTTGACTAATTATAAGAGTTAGAGATGGATTAGGAGTTTTTAGACAACACTTATACCCATTTTCTCCCAAAAGAGGCTAAAACCAACAAAAACATTGCTTAGAAGTAGTAAACCGCTTTGTTAGTGTTTCTATGGTAAAAATGTATCACAATCCAATGCATTTGACTAATTATAAGAGTTAGAGATGGATACGGGGTGTTTAGACAACACTTATACCCATTTTCTCCAAAAGAGGCGAAAACCAACAACAAATTCCTTAGAAGAAGTAAATAGATTTATAGTGTTTCTATGGTCAAAATGTGTCACAATCCAATGCGTTTGACTAATTATAAGAGTTAGAGATGGATAGGAGTGTTTAGACTACACTTATACCCATTTTCTCCCAAAAGAAACTAAAACTAACAAAAACATTGCTTAGAAGTAGTAAAACGCTTTGTTAGTGTTTCTATGGTCAAAATGTATCACAATCCAATGCATTTGACTAATTATAAGAGTTAGAGATGGATTACGAGTGTTTAGACAACACTTATACCAATTTTCTCCCAAAAGAGACGAAAACCAACAACAAATTCCTTAGAAGAAGTAAATAGCTTTGTTAGTGTTTCGATGGTCAAAATGTGTCACAATCCAATGTGTTTGACTAATTATAAGAGTTAGAGATGGATTAGGAGTGTTTAGACAACACTTGTACCCATTTTCTCCCAAAAGAAACTAAACCAACAAAAACATTGCTTAGAAGTAGTAAACCGCTTTGTTAGTGTTTCTATGGTAAAAATGTATCACAATCCAATGCATTTGACCAATTATAAGAGTTAGAGATGGATACGGAGTGTTTAGACAACACTTATACCCATTTTCTCCCAAAAGAGGCTAAAACCAACAAAACATTGCTTAGAAGTAGTAAACCGCTTTGTTAGTGTTTCTATGGTCAAAATGTATCACAATCCAATGCGTTTGACTATAAATAGAGTTAGAGATGGATACGGAGTGTTTAGACAACACTTATACCCATTTCTCCCAAAAGAGGCGAAAACCAAAAACAAATTCCTTAGAAGTAGTAAACAGTTTTTTAGTATTTGTATGGTCAAAATGTGCCACATCCAATGCGTTTGACTAATTATAAGAGTTAGAGATGGATTAGGAGTGTTAGACTACACTTATACCCATTTTCTCCCAAAAGAAAACTAAAACCAACAAAATTATTGCTTAGAAGTAGGTAAACGCTTTGTTAGTGTTTATATGGTAAAAATGTATCACAATCCAATGCATTTGACTTAATTATAAGAGTTTTAGAGTGGATTCGGAGTGTTTAGGAAACACTTACTACCCATTTTCTCCCAAAAGAGGCTACTTAAAACCAACAAAAAACATTGCTTCTAGAAGTAGTAAACAGCTTTGTTAGTGTTCTCTATGGTCAAAATGTATCACAAATCCATGCATTTGACTAATTATAAGAGTTAGAGATGGATTACGAGTGTTTAGACAACACTTATACCCATTTTCTCCCAAAAGAGGCGAAAACCAACAACAAATTCCTTAGAAGAAGTAAAGCTTTGTTAGTGTTTCATGGTCAAAATGTGTCACAATCCAATGTTTGACTAATTATAAGAGTTAGAGATGGATTAGGAGTGTTTAGACAACACTTATACCCATTTTCTCCCAAAAGAAACTAAACCAACAAAACATTGCTTAGAAGTAGTAAACCGCTTTGTTAGTGTTTCTATGGTAAAATGTGCACAATCCAATGCATTTGACTAATTATAAGGTTAGAGATGGATACGGAGTGTTTAGACAACACTTATACCCTTTTCTCCCAAAAGAGGCTAAAACCAACAACAAATTCCTTAGAAGAATAATAGCTTTGTTAGTGTTTCTATGGTCAAAATGTGTCACAATCCAATGCATTTGACTAATTATAAGAGTTAGAGATGGATTAGGAGTGTTTAGACAACACTTATACCCATTTTCTCCCAAAAGAGGCTAAAACCAACAAAAATTGCTTAGAAGTAGTAAACCGCTTTGTTAGTGTTCTATGGTACAAATGTATTCACAATCCAATGAATTGACCAATTATAAGAGTTAGAGATGTGGATACGGAGTGTTTAGACAACAACCTATACCCATTTTCTCAAACGAGGCTTCTCTAAAACCAACAAAACATTGCTTAGAAGTTAGTTAAACCGCTTGTTTAGGTTTCTATGGTCCCAAAATGTATCACAATCCAATGCATTTGACTAATATAAAGAGTTAAGAGATGGATACGGAGTGTTTAGAACACACTTATACCCATTTTCTCCCAAAGAGGCGAAAACCCAAAACAAATCCTTTAGAAGTAGTAAAACAGTTTTTTTTTAGTATTTGTATGGTCAAAATGTGCCACAATCAATGCGTTTGACTAATTATTAAGAGTTAGAGATGGATTAGATGTTGTTAGACTACACTTCTCTATATCCCATTTTCTCCCAAAAGAAAACTAAAACCAACAAAATTATTGCTTAGGCACAACTAGTAAACCGCTTGTTAGTGTGTCTATGGTCAAAATGTATCACAATCCAATGCATTTGACTAATTATAAGAGTTAGAGATGGATTCGGAGTGTTTAGACAACACTTATACCCATTTTCTCCCAAAAGAGGCTAAAACCAACAACAAATTGCTTAGAAGTAGTAAACGCTTTGTTAGTGTTTCTATGGTCAAAATGTATCACAATCCAATGCATTTGACTAATTATAAGAGTTAGAGATGGATTAGGAGTGTTTAGACAACACTTATACCCATTTTCTCCCAAAAGAGGCTAAACCAACAACAAAGCCTTAGAAGTAGTAAATAGCTTTGTTAGTGTTTCTATGGTCAAAATGTGTCACAATCCAATGCATTTGACTAATTATAAGAGTTAGAGATGGATTAAGTGTTTAGACAACACTTATACCCATTTTCTCCCAAAAGAACTAAACAAACAAAACATTGCTTAGAAGTAGTAAACCGCTTTGTTAGTGTTTCTATGGTAAAATGTATCACAATCCAATGCATTGACTAATTATAAGAGTTAGAGATGGATACGGAGTGTTTTAGACAACACTTATACCCATTTCTCCCCAAAAGAGGCTAAAACCAACAAAAACATTGCTTAGAAGTAGTAAACAGCTTGTTAGTGTTTCTATGGTCAAAATGTGCACAATCCAATGCATTTGACTAATTATAAGAGTTAGAGATGGATTACGGAGTGTTTAGACAACACTTATACCCTTTTCTCCCAAAAGAGGCTAAAACCAAAAACAAATTCTTAGAAGTAGTAAACAGCTTTTTAGTGTTTCTATGGTCAAAATGTGCACAATCCAATGCGTTTGACTAATTATAAGAGTTAGAGATGGATTAGGGTGTTTAGACAACACTTATACCATTTTCTCCCAAAAGAACTAAAC
>CM022181.2:7677649-7696220 GCA_011420285.2 Erysimum cheiranthoides | reverse complement strand
GACAACACTTATACCAATTTTCTCCCAAAAGAGACGAAAACCAACAACAAATTCCTTAGAAGAAGTAAATAGCTTTGTTAGTGTTTCGATGGTCAAAATGTGTCACAATCCAATGTGTTTGACTAATTATAAGAGTTAGAGATGGATTAGGAGTGTTTAGACAACACTTGTACCCATTTTCTCCCAAAAGAAACTAAAACCAACAAAAACATTGCTTAGAAGTAGTAAACCGCTTTGTTAGTGTTTCTATGGTCAAAATGTATCACAATCCAATGCATTTGACTAATTATAAGAGTTAGAGATGGATTACGAGTGTTTAGACAACACTTATACCAATTTTCTCCCAAAAGAGACGAAAACCAACAACAAATTCCTTAGAAGAAGTAAATAGCTTTGTTAGTGTTTCGATGGTCAAAATGTATCACAATCCAATGTGTTTGACTAATTATAAGAGTTAGAGATGGATTAGGTGATGTGATTCTGGTTAGAGAATCACAGCCCCTTGAAATCACTCCGTGTGGTTGATGGTCTAATGGTGATGAACGATTAGGGTTTGAGAGAAACTTTCAAAGGTTGCGGAATTTCCTTTGAACTTTCGGGCTCGATTCTGCCAGGATAAACGCACCAAAGCAGTTTCAAGTTGAGATTATGCTTCACACACAAACTCGTGATCAAACAGAATCAGAAAGAGATTTTGATAAGAAAAAGTTTGATAAGTGTTTTACAAAGGGGAAAACGAAATATAAAGAAGTCTAAGAGATAGGGAAGAGAGAAATTCGTCCTAGGGAAAGAGAAACACAATAAAAGCACACAAAGACTAAATTTGAATTCAAAACAGACTTATCCCCTTCTTTAGTAGATATGGGCCTCGAAACAACAATGGGCTTGTGAAAGAGTGTGTGAACTTGCCTCATTAAAAACCTCTCTTGGAAAAACCCAATGGGACAAAACCAAGAGGAGGGAAAAAGAGTGCAAGCCACACACCTCCATTGTTGTTGCTTAAACAGCTTGAATCACAACCAGTGTGGCTGGACAAGCATCTTGTTTAAGACTGCCCTGAATTTGATGTAGAAGTGTTGTGATGGCTTGATTAAGTAGCTTCGTCTTTGATCTTGTCATGGGACCATTAGAAACATGCAAAGCTTCTTCCTCTTTAGCTCCATTCGCTCCATTTGCTCCATCTTCAAGCTGCTCCTTTAATCCAAGCTCCTCAGGTTCAAGCTGCTCCTCAAATCCATTGTCCGAGCTATCCATGATCACATCATCCCCTCCCTCTTGAAAAAGATTTGACCTCAAATCTGCTCCTTCTGCAACAAAAGGGATTAAGTTAGAAAAGTTGAAGTTTAAGCTCAGATTATACTTACCTTGCAAGCTTTGGTCATAAGCTTTTTCTCTTGTTGGCTGAATGATTTGAAATGGAAAATTGCTTCTTGGCGTCAGCAGGATCTGTTTGTTGTTTAGAAAACACTTCATTTGAATCCAGAAACATCCACCGGGATCAAAGATCAATCTGCACTGCTTGTTGTTTCCGTGCCATTCATCTTGCTCATTTCTCAAATGCTTCCATGGGTCATAGTCAACTAGAACATTAAACCTCATTAGCCACAAGTTAAATATCCACGTTTCTAGTGCATGAGCTTTCATTCCCTCACTTTGCATGACCTGTGCTTTCACAACAAAGACTCGAAAAACAGGATCATAGGTGCAAAAGGTATAATTCTCAACATGCTCATCAAAGATTTGGTTATAAACCAGAATATCAAAACCTTCAGTGAATGGATTTGAAACAGAAAATGCCTTTTTAGTTTTAGCATGTGAAATGTAATTGGCTATCTTAGAGAGATTATCAAACATAAACACAGAATCATTCAAGAAACAGTTAAGCTCAAACAGTTTAATTTTATCAAGCTTAAATCCTGTAGTTCTAAAGAACTTCTCATAAGTAAACTGATCATGAGACTTAAACACATATTTAATTCCACCATTTGAATAGTGATACTCTTTAGCATGCTCAAAATCTAGCAACCTAACGTTGGGTATAGCAAGAAATTCATACCTTTGAGTCATTGCATCAGATACAACGTGTTTCTTACCTTGCTTGCTCTGAATGAGATAAAGAAATGTCTTACTAGGTGCTCCAGATTCATCAATGAATTGATGTTCAAGTCCAAAGAACGGTGGTAATCCTCCTGGGTTGTTTTCTTCAAATTCCTGCAAGAGACACTTAATTTTGCTAGGAATAACCTGCTCAGGATTAGTTAGACTCATAAGAGTCTCTTTATAAACAAACTGTAACTTAGACTTTTGAAAACAACTTCCCTTTTCATTTTTCTCGGTGATCATGTTGGTTTGAAGTTGATGCAAATCTGGTGGTTTTTCTTTGAGCAATATGAAGCTGATGTCTTCTTGATGTTTTTCCTGGTCCAAATCAGGTGGCTTCAATCGTTTGTCTTTCTCTTTCTTTTCAGTTCTGCTTATGCGCTTCAAGATTTCTCCAAATCCTGTATATGGCTCTTTTGACAAAGACAAGAGGATCATATCTGCGTGATCATAGATTAAAGAATCCTTGGGAATAAAGATACTTACCTTTGGAATCACCATTTCTTTGTATCTGGCTTGTGTCATGATTGCTTTTTGGAAATGATAGTTGGGTCTGAACATAAGTATTGGATCTGGTGGTTCATCTTTGATCATTGAAGAATCTTTCAATACAGTTCCAAGCTCTTGGTTTGTTGATTTAAACTTTAAGAACGCAAGATCTCCTACATCAAAAGGAAACAATTCAGACACAAAGACAAAGATCAAATAGATAATCTTGTTGTCATTATTAAAGTATGGTTTTAGAATGAAGCATCCTTGGGTGGCTGAGGTTGTTTTGATCAGGTACTTCCAGTTCCACATCCCAGAATGATTCTCCTTGATTTGAATAGAACACGTGAGTTCTTCTCCAAAGTACTTATGCTTTGCTATGGCTCCTGTTCCTTTCTGAACACTCATGGGACAGAACAAGTGCATTATACTTGAAGTAGAGAGTTCAAAAACATGATCTTTCAAACTCGGCTTGCAAAGCACATTCAGCAAATTTAATTCACACAACATATTTTTCAATTCAGAAAAAGATTTAGCAGATGCACATTTAGTTTTAGTTCTAAATAGCTCAAATGCATTGCTACACAAAGAAACTCTCAAAGAAGAGTTAAATTCAGGAAATGGATCAAACAGAAAACTTTTTGGCTTAAAGAACTTTTCAAGTGAGAATGTTTCAAAAGTTGGAATCATTTTGTCAAAATCAGACTTTGAAACACGAAATTCTTTCACATTTTCTAAACCAAAACGTTTTTCATCTAGTGCAGAAACCATCACAAACAAATTAGGCTCTGTCCTAACCAAATCAATTTCCTTACAGTGCATTCTTGGGTAGTCACAAGGAAAAGGCATAATGACATGTTTTGGCACATGGCTGGTTGGCTGCTCCAATTCACTAAGTAGTGGCAAACTTCTTTGTGCTTCTTCTGATGATTTTTCCTCTAAATTCTGTGAAGAACAAACAATACTACTCGGTTGCACCAGTTCTGAATGGGTTAGTTTACCAAGCACAAAATCAGATTGAATATAGGAAAGAGTACACTTAGCTTGCAAAGAGGTGAGCTGTTTCAAAGATTTGTTTTCTGTTTGCTCTTCCTTGCTGCCTAAGTGTAGCTTGTTTTGAACAACATTGTCTAGTTGAGTCTCCTTCTTCTCTTTGGTGTTGTTTTCAGAATTTTCTTCTAGCACAATGAGCTCCTTGCAGATTGGTAAAGACTGATCTGATTCTGATTTTTGAATAACTATTTCCTTCTCAAGACAGCTTGGTTTCTCCTTTGCAGTTTTAGAACCATCAGATTGTGTGGTGCTTGAATTTTTCTTTTGGCTTTTCTCAACAGCCTTAAACGCCTCCATCACTTGCTTGTGCACTTCTTCATAAACTTTTTGTGTACTCAACTGGCTCTGAAGTGCCTTAGTTTGCTTAAAGCTTCTCTGAACCTCATGGCTGTAGTAGTCTTGATTTGCTTCATCTCTTGCTGGTCTGCTTTTCCAATTGGGCTTCTCTTGGGGTCTCTTTGGTTGTAGCTCTCTATGGTAGTGACTTGGCACGAATCTCTTTCTCATTATGGTCTTCATTTGAATCCAAGTCTCTACTGGATAATCCCCTACACGTCTCCTCGTAGTAACCAATTGATCCCACCAGCTTAGTGCATAATTCTGAAATTCACTTGATGCAACTATCACTTTGCTTTCTTCAGAATACTTTTGGCAATTGAACACGAGCTCAATCTTCTTTTCCCACTCTAAATATTTATCTGGATCGTTGGTGCCTTGAAAAGAAGGAATTCGTAACCTCGAACCAGCCAGATTATCTCTAGCACAAACTGTTTCTTCTCTATCACATCTTCTTCTTCTATGGCTGTTTTGTTTGGAGGATTGACTGTAATAGCTCACTGAATCTCCAGCCTCTGTAGGATTTCTATGCTCTCTTCTGGTTCTTTCTCTGTTGGGATCAGAATTGACACGCTCATGCCTATACGCTTCGAACCTTTCATCCATCATCGCTCCCATTTTTGCTGTAAGAGCATCGAGCAATAACTTGTTGTTTTTCATGGTACGACGCGTTTCTTCATCGTCTTCAGACATGGTTCCTAAAACAATTAAACACACAAATCACCAGTAACTAGTTCTAAGACAAAGAAATAGTTGCTGAAATTCGAACAGTTCAAAATTCAACAAACTTAGAAAATTCAAACAGAACAGCTCGGATTCGAAAGACGAAACGACAAGTTGTACGAATCAGATGATGACGAAAATTGATATTCTAACAGTTCAGATCGTCAAGAACAAGTTGGTAAGACGATATCGAATTCTAGCAATCCTAGCAACAGATACGTGCGACGGAATCCTAACAGTCACAGAATTACAAATCGAAACACAAACGGAAGATGAACGGTTTGAATGGATACAACCTGACACGAAGTGGCTCTGATACCACTTGATGTGATTCTGGTTAGAGAATCACAGCCCCTTGAAATCACTCCGTGTGGTTGATGGTCTAATGGTGATGAACGATTAGGGTTTGAGAGAAACTTTCAAAGGTTGCGGAATTTCCTTTGAACTTTCGGGCTCGATTCTGCCAGGATAAACGCACCAAAGCAGTTTCAAGTTGAGATTATGCTTCACACACAAACTCGTGATCAAACAGAATCAGAAAGAGATTTTGATAAGAAAAAGTTTGATAAGTGTTTTACAAAGGGGAAAACGAAATATAAAGAAGTCTAAGAGATAGGGAAGAGAGAAATTCGTCCTAGGGAAAGAGAAACACAATAAAAGCACACAAAGACTAAATTTGAATTCAAAACAGACTTATCCCCTTCTTTAGTAGATATGGGCCTCGAAACAACAATGGGCTTGTGAAAGAGTGTGTGAACTTGCCTCATTAAAAACCTCTCTTGGAAAAACCCAATGGGACAAAACCAAGAGGAGGGAAAAAGAGTGCAAGCCACACACCTCCATTGTTGTTGCTTAAACAGCTTGAATCACAACCAGTGTGGCTGGACAAGCATCTTGTTTAAGACTGCCCTGAATTTGATGTAGAAGTGTTGTGATGGCTTGATTAAGTAGCTTCGTCTTTGATCTTGTCATGGGACCATTAGAAACATGCAAAGCTTCTTCCTCTTTAGCTCCATTCGCTCCATTTGCTCCATCTTCAAGCTGCTCCTTTAATCCAAGCTCCTCAGGTTCAAGCTGCTCCTCAAATCCATTGTCCGAGCTATCCATGATCACATCATTAGGAGTGTTTAGACAACACTTGTACCCATTTTCTCCCAAAAGAAACTAAAACCAACAAAAACATTGCTTAGAAGTAGTAAACCGCTTTGTTAGTGTTTCTATGGTAAAAATGTATCACAATCCAATGCATTTGACCAATTATAAGAGTTAGAGATGGATACGGAGTGTTTAGACAACACTTATACCCATTTTCTCCCAAAAGAGGCTAAAACCAACAAAAACATTGCTTAGAAGTAGTAAACCGCTTTGTTAGTGTTTCTATGGTCAAAATGTATCACAATCCAATGCATTTGACTAATAATAAGAGTTAGAGATGGATACGGAGTGTTTAGATAACACTTATACCCATTTTCTCCCAAAAGAGGCGAAAACCAAAAACAAATTCCTTAGAAGTAGTAAACAGTTTTTTTAGTATTTGTATGGTCAAAATGTGCCACAATCCAATGCGTTTGACTAATTATAAGAGTTAGAGATGGATTAGGAGTGTTTAGACTACACTTATACCCA
The DNA here is from genome assembly GCA_011420285.2 of Erysimum cheiranthoides. NCBI lineage: Eukaryota > Viridiplantae > Streptophyta > Magnoliopsida > Brassicales > Brassicaceae > Erysimum > Erysimum cheiranthoides. Next base: position 7,689,893 of record CM022181.2, on the reverse strand, counting down.
TTTTCTCCCAAAAGAAACTAAAACCAACAAAATTGTTGCTTAGAAGTAGTAAACCGCTTTGTTAGTGTTTCTATGGTAAAAATGTATCACAATCCAATGCATTTGACTAATTATAAGAGTTTTAGAGATGGATTCGGAGTGTTTAGACAACACTTATACCCATTTTCTCCCAAAAGAGGCTAAAACCAACAAAAACATTGCTTAGAAGTAGTAAACAGCTTTGTTAGTGTTTCTATGGTCAAAATGTATCACAATCCATGCATTTGACTAATTATAAGAGTTAGAGATGGATTACGAGTGTTTAGACAACACTTATACCAATTTTCTCCCAAAAGAGACGAAAACCAACAACAAATTCCTTAGAAGAAGTAAATAGCTTTGTTAGTGTTTCGATGGTCAAAATGTGTCACAATCCAATGTGTTTGACTAATTATAAGAGTTAGAGATGGATTAGGAGTGTTTAGACAACACTTGTACCCATTTTCTCCCAAAAGAAACTAAAACCAACAAAAACATTGCTTAGAAGTAGTAAACCGCTTTGTTAGTGTTTCTATGGTAAAAATGTATCACAATCCAATGCATTTGACCAATTATAAGAGTTAGAGATGGATACGGAGTGTTTAGACAACACTTATACCCATTTTCTCCCAAAAGAGGCGAAAATAAACAAAAACATTGCTTAGAAGTAGTAAACCGCTTTGTTAGTGTTTCTATGGTAAAAATGTATCACAATCCAATGCATTTGACTAATTATAAGAGTAAGAGATGGATACGGAGTGTTTAGACAACACTTATACCCATTTTCTCCCAAAAGAGGCTAAAACCAACAAAAACATTGCTTAGAAGTAGTAAACAGCTTTGTTAGTGTTTCTATGGTCAAAATGTATCACAATCCAATGCATTTGACTAATTATAAGAGTTAGAGATGGATACAGAGTGTTTAGACAACACTTATACCCTTTTCTCCCAAAAGAGGCGAAAACCAACAACAAATTCCTTAGAAGAAGTAAATAGCTTTGTTAGTGTTTCTAGGGTCAAAATGTGTCACAATCCAATGCGTTTGACTAATTATAAGAGTTAGAGATGGATTAGGAGTGTTTAGACAACACTTATACCCATTTTCTCCCAAAAGAGGCTAAAACCAACAAAAACGTTGCTTAGAAGTAGTAAACCGCTTTGTTAGTGTTTCTATGGTAAAAATGTATCACAATCCAATGCATTTGACTAATTATAAGAGTTAGAGATGGATACGGGGTGTTTAGACAACACTTATACCCATTTTCTCCCAAAAGAGGCGAAAACCAACAACAAATTCCTTAGAAGAAGTAAATAGATTTAATAGTGTTTCTATGGTCAAAATGTGTCACAATCCAATGCGTTTGACTAATTATAAGAGTTAGAGATGGATTAGGAGTGTTTAGACTACACTTATACCCATTTTCTCCCAAAAGAAACTAAAACTAACAAAAACATTGCTTAGAAGTAGTAAACCGCTTTGTTAGTGTTTCTATGGTCAAAATGTATCACAATCCAATGCATTTGACTAATTATAAGAGTTAGAGATGGATTACGAGTGTTTAGACAACACTTATACCAATTTTCTCCCAAAAGAGACGAAAACCAACAACAAATTCCTTAGAAGAAGTAAATAGCTTTGTTAGTGTTTCAATGGTCAAAATGTGTCACAATCCAATGTGTTTGACTAATTATAAGAGTTAGAGATGGATTAGGAGTGTTTAGACAACACTTGTACCCATTTTCTCCCAAAAGAAACTAAAACCAACAAAATCATTGCTTAGAAGTAGTAAACAGCTTTGTTAGTGTTTCTATGGTAAAAATGTGCCACAATCCAATGCATTTGACTAATTATAAGGGTTATAGAGATGGATACGGAGTGTTTAGACAACACTTATACCCTTTTCTCCCAAAAGAGGCTAAAACCAACAACAAATTCCTTAGAAGAATTTAATAGCTTTGTTAGTGTTTCTATGGTTAAAATGTGTCACAATCCAATGCATTTGACTAATTAAAAGAGTTAGAGATGGATAAGGAGTGTTTAGACAACACTTATACACATTTTCTCCCCAAAGAGGCTAAAACCAACAAAAAAATGTTTAGAAGCAATAAACAGCCTTGTTAGTATTTCTATGGTCAAAATGTGTCACAATCCAATGCATTTGACTAATTATAAGAGTTAGAGATGGATTAGGAGTTTTTAGACAACACTTATACCCATTTTCTCCCAAAAGAGGCTAAAACCAACAAAAACATTGCTTAGAAGTAGTAAACCGCTTTGTTAGTGTTTCTATGGTAAAAATGTATCACAATCCAATGCATTTGACTAATTATAAGAGTTAGAGATGGATACGGGGTGTTTAGACAACACTTATACCCATTTTCTCCCAAAAGAGGCGAAAACCAACAACAAATTCCTTAGAAGAAGTAAATAGATTTAATAGTGTTTCTATGGTCAAAATGTGTCACAATCCAATGCGTTTGACTAATTATAAGAGTTAGAGATGGATTAGGAGTGTTTAGACTACACTTATACCCATTTTCTCCCAAAAGAAACTAAAACTAACAAAAACATTGCTTAGAAGTAGTAAATCGCTTTGTTAGTGTTTCTATGGTCAAAATGTATCACAATCCAATGCATTTGACTAATTATAAGAGTTAGAGATGGATTACGAGTGTTTAGACAACACTTATACCAATTTTCTCCCAAAAGAGACGAAAACCAACAACAAATTCCTTAGAAGAAGTAAATAGCTTTGTTAGTGTTTCGATGGTCAAAATGTGTCACAATCCAATGTGTTTGACTAATTATAAGAGTTAGAGATGGATTAGGAGTGTTTAGACAACACTTGTACCCATTTTCTCCCAAAAGAAACTAAAACCAACAAAAACATTGCTTAGAAGTAGTAAACCGCTTTGTTAGTGTTTCTATGGTCAAAATGTATCACAATCCAATGCATTTGACTAATTATAAGAGTTAGAGATGGATTACGAGTGTTTAGACAACACTTATACCAATTTTCTCCCAAAAGAGACGAAAATCAACAACAAATTCCTTAGAAGAAGTAAATAGCTTTGTTAGTGTTTCGATGGTCAAAATGTGTCACAATCCAATGTGTTTGACTAATTATAAGAGTTAGAGATGGATTAGGAGTGTTTAGACAACACTTGTACCCATTTTCTCCCAAAAGAAACTAAAACCAACAAAAACATTGCTTAGAAGTAGTAAACCGCTTTGTTAGTGTTTCTATGGTAAAAATGTATCACAATCCAATGCATTTGACCAATTATAAGAGTTAGAGATGGATATGGAGTGTTTAGACAACACTTATACCCATTTTCTCCCAAAAGAGGCGAAAACAAACAAAAACATTGCTTAGAAGTAGTAAACCGCTTTGTTAGTGTTTCTATGGTAAAAATGTATCACAATCCAATGCATTTGACTAATTATAAGAGTAAGAGATGGATACGGAGTGTTTAGACAACACTTATACCCATTTTCTCCCAAAAGAGGCTAAAACCAACAAAAACACTGCTTAGAAGTAGTAAACAGCTTTGTTAGTGTTTCTATGGTCAAAATGTATCACAATCCAATGCATTTGACTAATTATAAGAGTTAGAGATGGATACAGAGTGTTTAGACAACACTTATACCCTTTTCTCCCAAAAGAGGCGAAAACCAACAACAAATTCCTTAGAAGAAGTAAATAGCTTTGTTAGTGTTTCTAGGGTCAAAATGTGTCACAATCCAATGCGTTTGACTAATTATAAGAGTTAGAGATGGATTAGGAGTGTTTAGACAACACTTATACCCATTTTCTCCCAAAAGAGGCTAAAACCAACAAAAACGTTGCTTAGAAGTAGTAAACCGCTTTGTTAGTGTTTCTATGGTAAAAATGTATCACAATCCAATGCATTTGACTAATTATAAGAGTTAGAGATGGATACGGGGTGTTTAGACAACACTTATACCCATTTTCTCCCAAAAGAGGCGAAAACCAACAACAAATTCCTTAGAAGAAGTAAATAGATTTAATAGTGTTTCTATGGTCAAAATGTGTCACAATCCAATGCGTTTGACTAATTATAAGAGTTAGAGATGGATTAGGAGTGTTTAGACTACACTTATACCCATTTTCTCCCAAAAGAAACTAAAACTAACAAAAACATTGCTTAGAAGTAGTAAACCGCTTTGTTAGTGTTTCTATGGTCAAAATGTATCACAATCCAATGCATTTGACTAATTATAAGAGTTAGAGATGGATTACGAGTGTTTAGACAACACTTATACCAATTTTCTCCCAAAAGAGACGAAAACCAACAACAAATTCCTTAGAAGAAGTAAATAGCTTTGTTAGTGTTTCAATGGTCAAAATGTGTCACAATCCAATGTGTTTGACTAATTATAAGAGTTAGAGATGGATTAGGAGTGTTTAGACAACACTTGTACCCATTTTCTCCCAAAAGAAACTAAAACCAACAAAATCATTGCTTAGAAGTAGTAAACAGCTTTGTTAGTGTTTCTATGGTAAAAATGTGCCACAATCCAATGCATTTGACTAATTATAAGGGTTATAGAGATGGATACGGAGTGTTTAGACAACACTTATACCCTTTTCTCCCAAAAGAGGCTAAAACCAACAACAAATTCCTTAGAAGAATTTAATAGCTTTGTTAGTGTTTCTATGGTTAAAATGTGTCACAATCCAATGCATTTGACTAATTAAAAGAGTTAGAGATGGATAAGGAGTGTTTAGACAACACTTATACACATTTTCTCCCCAAAGAGGCTAAAACCAACAAAAAAATGTTTAGAAGCAATAAACAGCCTTGTTAGTATTTCTATGGTCAAAATGTGTCACAATCCAATGCATTTGACTAATTATAAGAGTTAGAGATGGATTAGGAGTTTTTAGACAACACTTATACCCATTTTCTCCCAAAAGAGGCTAAAACCAACAAAAACATTGCTTAGAAGTAGTAAACCGCTTTGTTAGTGTTTCTATGGTAAAAATGTATCACAATCCAATGCATTTGACTAATTATAAGAGTTAGAGATGGATACGGGGTGTTTAGACAACACTTATACCCATTTTCTCCCAAAAGAGGCGAAAACCAACAACAAATTCCTTAGAAGAAGTAAATAGATTTAATAGTGTTTCTATGGTCAAAATGTGTCACAATCCAATGCGTTTGACTAATTATAAGAGTTAGAGATGGATTAGGAGTGTTTAGACTACACTTATACCCATTTTCTCCCAAAAGAAACTAAAACTAACAAAAACATTGCTTAGAAGTAGTAAACCGCTTTGTTAGTGTTTCTATGGTCAAAATGTATCACAATCCAATGCATTTGACTAATTATAAGAGTTAGAGATGGATTACGAGTGTTTAGACAACACTTATACCAATTTTCTCCCAAAAGAGACGAAAACCAACAACAAATTCCTTAGAAGAAGTAAATAGCTTTGTTAGTGTTTCGATGGTCAAAATGTGTCACAATCCAATGTGTTTGACTAATTATAAGAGTTAGAGATGGATTAGGAGTGTTTAGACAACACTTGTACCCATTTTCTCCCAAAAGAAACTAAAACCAACAAAAACATTGCTTAGAAGTAGTAAACCGCTTTGTTAGTGTTTCTATGGTCAAAATGTATCACAATCCAATGCATTTGACTAATTATAAGAGTTAGAGATGGATACAGAGTGTTTAGACAACACTTATACCCTTTTCTCCCAAAAGAGGCGAAAACCAACAACAAATTCCTTAGAAGAAGTAAATAGCTTTGTTAGTGTTTCTAGGGTCAAAATGTGTCACAATCCAATGCGTTTGACTAATTATAAGAGTTAGAGATGGATTAGGAGTGTTTAGACAACACTTATACCCATTTTCTCCCAAAAGAGGCTAAAACCAACAAAAACGTTGCTTAGAAGTAGTAAACCGCTTTGTTAGTGTTTCTATGGTAAAAATGTATCACAATCCAATGCATTTGACTAATTATAAGAGTTAGAGATGGATACAGAGTGTTTAGACAACACTTATACCCTTTTCTCCCAAAAGAGGCGAAAACCAACAACAAATTCCTTAGAAGAAGTAAATAGCTTTGTTAGTGTTTCTAGGGTCAAAATGTGTCACAATCCAATGCGTTTGACTAATTATAAGAGTTAGAGATGGATTAGGAGTGTTTAGACAACACTTATACCCATTTTCTCCCAAAAGAGGCTAAAACCAACAAAAACGTTGCTTAGAAGTAGTAAACCGCTTTGTTAGTGTTTCTATGGTAAAAATGTATCACAATCCAATGCATTTGACTAATTATAAGAGTTAGAGATGGATACGGGGTGTTTAGACAACACTTATACCCATTTTCTCCCAAAAGAGGCGAAAACCAACAACAAATTTCTTAGAAGAAGTAAATAGATTTAATAGTGTTTCTATGGTCAAAATGTGTCACAATCCAATGCGTTTGACTAATTATAAGAGTTAGAGATGGATTAGGAGTGTTTAGACTACACTTATACCCATTTTCTCCCAAAAGAAACTAAAACTAACAAAAACATTGCTTAGAAGTAGTAAACCGCTTTGTTAGTGTTTCTATGGTCAAAATGTATCACAATCCAATGCATTTGACTAATTATAAGAGTTAGAGATGGATTACGAGTGTTTAGACAACACTTATACCAATTTTCTCCCAAAAGAGACGAAAACCAACAACAAATTCCTTAGAAGAAGTAAATAGCTTTGTTAGTGTTTCAATGGTCAAAATGTGTCACAATCCAATGTGTTTGACTAATTATAAGAGTTAGAGATGGATTAGGAGTGTTTAGACAACACTTGTACCCATTTTCTCCCAAAAGAAACTAAAACCAACAAAATCATTGCTTAGAAGTAGTAAACAGCTTTGTTAGTGTTTCTATGGTAAAAATGTGCCACAATCCAATGCATTTGACTAATTATAAGGGTTATAGAGATGGATACGGAGTGTTTAGACAACACTTATACCCTTTTCTCCCAAAAGAGGCTAAAACCAACAACAAATTCCTTAGAAGAATTTAATAGCTTTGTTAGTGTTTCTATGGTTAAAATGTGTCACAATCCAATGCATTTGACTAATTAAAAGAGTTAGAGATGGATAAGGAGTGTTTAGACAACACTTATACACATTTTCTCCCCAAAGAGGCCAAAACCAACAAAAAATGTTTAGAAGCAATAAACAGCCTTGTTAGTATTTCTATGGTCAAAATGTGTCACAATCCAATGCATTTGACTAATTATAAGAGTTAGAGATGGATTAGGAGTTTTTAGACAACACTTATACCCATTTTCTCCCAAAAGAGGCTAAAACCAACAAAAACATTGCTTAGAAGTAGTAAACCGCTTTGTTAGTGTTTCTATGGTAAAAATGTATCACAATCCAATGCATTTGACTAATTATAAGAGTTAGAGATGGATACGGGGTGTTTAGACAACACTTATACCCATTTTCTCCCAAAAGAGGCGAAAACCAACAACAAATTCCTTAGAAGAAGTAAATAGATTTAATAGTGTTTCTATGGTCAAAATGTGTCACAATCCAATGCGTTTGACTAATTATAAGAGTTAGAGATGGATTAGGAGTGTTTAGACTACACTTATACCCATTTTCTCCCAAAAGAAACTAAAACTAACAAAAACATTGCTTAGAAGTAGTAAACCGCTTTGTTAGTGTTTCTATGGTCAAAATGTATCACAATCCAATGCATTTGACTAATTATAAGAGTTAGAGATGGATTACGAGTGTTTAGACAACACTTATACCAATTTTCTCCCAAAAGAGACGAAAACCAACAACAAATTCCTTAGAAGAAGTAAATAGCTTTGTTAGTGTTTCGATGGTCAAAATGTGTCACAATCCAATGTGTTTGACTAATTATAAGAGTTAGAGATGGATTAGGAGTGTTTAGACAACACTTGTACCCATTTTCTCCCAAAAGAAACTAAAACCAACAAAAACATTGCTTAGAAGTAGTAAACCGCTTTGTTAGTGTTTCTATGGTCAAAATGTATCACAATCCAATGCATTTGACTAATTATAAGAGTTAGAGATGGATTACGAGTGTTTAGACAACACTTATACCAATTTTCTCCCAAAGAGGACGAAAACCAACAACAAATTCCTTAGAAGAAGTAAATCGCTTTGTTAGTGTTTCGATGGTCAAAATGTGTCACAATCCAATGTGTTTGACTAATTATAAGAGTTAGAGATGGATTAGGAGTGTTTAGACAACACTTGTACCCATTTTCTCCCAAAAGAAACTAAAACCAACAAAAACATTGCTTAGAAGTAGTAAACCGCTTTGTTAGTGTTTCTATGGTAAAAATGTATCACAATCCAATGCATTTGACCAATTATAAGAGTTAGAGATGGATACGGAGTGTTTAGACAACACTTATACCCATTTTCTCCCAAAAGAGGCGAAAACAAACAAAAACATTGCTTAGAAGTAGTAAACCGCTTTGTTAGTGTTTCTATGGTAAAAATGTATCACAATCTAATGCATTTGACTAATTATAAGAGTAAGAGATGGATACGGAGTGTTTAGACAACACTTATACCCATTTTCTCCCAAAAGAGGCTAAAACCAACAAAAACATTGCTTAGAAGTAGTAAACAGCTTTGTTAGTGTTTCTATGGTCAAAATGTATCACAATCCAATGCATTTGACTAATTATAAGAGTTAGAGATGGATACGGAGTGTTTGGACAACATTTATACCCATTTTCTCCCAAAAGAGGCTAAAACCAACAAAAACATTGCTTAGAAGTAGTAAACCGCTTTGTTAGTGTTTCTATTGTCAAAATGTATAACAATCCAATGCATTTGACTAATTATAAGAGTTAGAGATGGTTACGGAGTGTTTAGGACAACACTTATACCCATTTTCTCCCAAAAGAGGCTAAAACCAACAAAAACATTGCTTAGAAGTAGTAAACCGCTTTGTTAGTGTTTCTATTGTCAAAATGTATCACAATCCAATGCATTTGACTAATTATAAGAGTTAGAGATGGATACGGAGTGTTTAGACAACACTTATACCATTTTCTCCCAAAAGAGGCTAAAACCAACAAAAACATTGCTTAGAAGTAAGTAAAACGCTTTGTTAGTGTTTCTATTGTCAAAATGTATCACAATCCAATGCATTTGACTAATTATAAGAGTTAGAGATGATTACGGAGTGTTTGGACAACACTTATACCCATTTTCTCCCAAAAGAGGCTAAAACCAACAAAAACATTGCTTAGAAGTAGTAAACCGCTTTGTTAGTGTTTCTATTGTCAAAATGTATCACAATCCAATGCATTTGACTAATTATAAGAGTTAGAGATGGATTACGAGTGTTTAGACAACACTTATACCCATTTTCTCCCAAAAGAGGCTAAAACCAACAAAACATTGCTTAGAAGTAGTAAACTAGCTTTGTTAGTGTTTCTATTGTCAAAATGTATCACAATCCAATGCATTTGACTAATTATAAGAGTTAGAGATGGATTACGGAGTGTTTAGACAACACTTTTACCCATTTTCTCCCAAAAGAGCTAAAACCAACAAAAACATTGCTTAGAAGTAGTAAACCGCTTTGTTAGTGTTTCTATTGTAAAAATGTATCACAATCCAATGCATTTGACTAATTATAAGAGTTAGAGATGGATACGGAGTGTTAGACAACACTTATACCCATTTTCTCCCAAAAGAGGCTAAAACCAACAAAAACATTGCTTAGAAGTAGTAAACCGCTTTGTTAGTGTTTCTATGGTCAAAATGTATCACAATCCAATGCATTTGACTAATTATAAGAGTAGAGATGGATACGGAGTGTTTAGACAACACTTATACCCATTTTCTCCCAAAAGAGGCTAAAACCAACAAAAACATTGCTTAGAAGTAGTAAACAGCTTTGTTAGTGTTTCTATGGTCAAAATGTATCACAATCCAATGCATTTGACTAATTATAAGAGTTAGAGATGGATTACAGAGTGTTTAGACAACACTTATACCCATTTTCTCCCAAAAGAGGCGAAAACCAACAAAACATTCTTAGAAGTAAGTAAACCGCTTTGTTAGTGTTTCTATGGTCAAAATGTATCACAATCCAATGCAGTTTGACTAATTATAAGAGTTAGAGATGGATTACGGAGTGTTTAGACAACACTTATACCCATTTTCTCCCAAAAGAGGCTAAAACCAACAAAAACAGTTGCTTAGAAGTAGTAAACCGCTTTGTTAGTGTTTCTATGGTCAAAATGTATCACAATCCAATGCATTTGACTAATTATAAGAGTTAGAGATGGATACGGAGGTGTTTAGACAACACTTTATACCCATTTTCTCCCAAAAGAGGCGAAAACCAACAACAAATTCCTTAGAAGAAGTAAATCGATTTTATAGTGTTTCTATGGTCAAAATGGTGTCACAATCCAATGGCGTTTGACTAATTATAAGAGTTAGAGATGGATTAGGAGTGTTTGACAACACTTATACCCCTTTTCTCCCAAAAGAAACTAAACACTAACAAAACATTGCTTAGAAGTAGTAAACCGCTTTGTTTAGTGTTTCTATGGTCAAAATGTATCACAATCCAATGCATTTGACTAATTATAAGGTTAGAGATGGTTACGAGTGTTTAGACAACACTTATACCATTTTCCTCCCAAAAGAGACGAAAAACCAACAAAAATTCCTTAGAAGAAGTAAATAGCTTTGTTAGTGTTTCGATGGTCAAAATGTGTCACAATCCAATGTGTTTGACTAATTATAAGAGTTAGAGATGGATTAGGAGTGTTTAGACAACACTTGTACCCATTTTCTCCCAAAAGAAACTAAAACCAACAAAAACATTGCTTAGAAGTAGTAAACCGCTTTGTTAGTGTTTCTATGGTAAAAATGTATCACAATCCAATGCATTTGACCAATTATAAGAGTTAGAGATGGATACGGAGTGTTTAGACAACACTTATACCCATTTTCTCCCAAAAGAGGCGAAAACCAACAAAAACATTGCTTAGAAGTAGTAAACCGCTTTGTTAGTGTTTCTATGGTAAAAATGTATCACAATCCAATGCATTTGACTAATTATAAGAGTAAGAGATAGATACGGAGTGTTTAGACAACACTTATACCCTTTTCTCCCAAAAGAGGCTAAAACCAACAAAAACATTGCTTAGAAGTAGTAAACCGCTTTGTTAGTGTTTCTATGGTCAAAATGTATCACAATCCAATGCATTTGACTAATTATAAGAGTTAGAGATGGATACAGAGTGTTTAGACAACACTTATACCCTTTTTTCCCAAAAGAGGCGAAAACCAACAACAAATTCCTTAGAAGAAGTAAATAGCTTTGTTAGTGTTTCTAGGGTCAAAATGTGTCACAATCCAATGCGTTTGACTAATTATAAGAGTTAGAGATGGATTAGGAGTGTTTAGACAACACTTATACCCATTTTCTCCCAAAAGAGGCTAAAACCAACAAAAACGTTGCTTAGAAGTAGTAAACCGCTTTGTTAGTGTTTCTATGGTAAAAATGTATCACAATCCAATGCATTTGACTAATTATAAGAGTTAGAGATGGATTACGAGGGTTTAGACAACACTTATACCAATTTTCTCCCAAAAGAGACGAAAACCAACAACAAATTCCTTAGAAGAAGTAAATAGCTTTGTTAGTGTTTCGATGGTCAAAATGTGTCACAATCAAATGTGTTTGACTAATTATAAGAGTTAGAGATGGATTAGGAGTGTTTAGACAACACTTGTACCCATTTTCTCCCAAAAGAAACTAAAACCAACAAAATCATTGCTTAGAAGTAGTAAACCGCTTTGTTATTGTTTCTATGGTCAAAATGTGCTACAATCCAATGCATTTGATTAATATAGGGTATAGAGATGGATACGGAGTTAGACAACCTTATAGCCTTTTCTCCCAAAGAGGCTAAAACCAATAACAAAATTCCTTAGAAGAATTAATAGCTTGTTAGTGTCTATGGTTAAAATGTGTCCAAATCCAAGCGTTGACTAATTAAAAGCGTAGAGGATGGATTAGGAGTGTTAGACAACACTATACACATTTTCCCCAAAGAGGCTAAAACCAACAAAAAAATGTTTGAAGAAATAAACAGCTTTGTTAGTATTTCTATGGTCAAATGTTTCACAATCCAATGCATTTGACTAATTATAAGAGTTAGAGATGGATA